>KQ954541.1:0-63280 GCA_001541205.1 Rhodotorula sp. JG-1b | reverse complement strand
AGGAGTCCGTCTCCGTAGTACCCTCCACCGAAGCCATCACGCTTGACGTAGCCCTTGCCGCCGATGCCGTGACCGAGACCGCCGCCACCGCCGAGGACGGCCGTGTTCGCCTTCTGCTCTGTCGGCGGGGCGGGTCCTTGGGCGTCAGCGTCAGAGTCCAAGAGTGAGAGCACACGAAAGGAGGTACGCACCGTTCTCGTTGTGCTGCTTGACGTTGAACTGCTTGTAGCAGAACTCTTCGTAGTAGAACTCTTTGTCGTTGACGTCCTTCTTGATCCCGTCAAACAGGAACACGTTCTGGCCCTTGGCTGCGGACGGGGTCATCAGCAGGGGCACCCGCAGACGAACGGAAGAGACGGGGAGATTGACCATCCTTGGCGAGAACCTCTTTCTGGTACTTGACTTTGTACTTGGCTGTTCCCGGGCGGCGATGATCGAACAGAGTCAGTTCCCGACCTCGCGAAACACTGCAAGCCAGACAGGGAGAGCCGACCCACAGACGTCGGCGTAGAGGTTCCGGTAGCAGATCTCCTTGAGCGAGATCTTGGCCGCGAGTTCGTGCTCCTTGTAGTTGCTCTGCTTGACGACGTCGACGCCGGCTGTCCGCGTTCGCAAGGAGCTCGTAGAGTCAGTCCGGAGCCGATATCAAGGGGTCCGGAGCTGGTCCGGGTACGAGAGAGAGACGCGGGGGACTCACGGCCTTCTCCTCCTCCGGGAGTCGGAGCGGCGGATGCCAGCACGGCAAGGAGCGGAAGGAAGAAAGCGGAAGAGAGCATCGCTTCGCGAACAAGTCCGGTGCTCGGTAAGGAAGAAGAGAGAGAGAGGGGGGGGGGATGAAGCGGTGGCGACCGGCTTAAATACGCAGAGCGATTAAGGTCCGGACCGAGGCGAGTCGAGTCGCAGACGCAAGCGGGGCGGTGATGGTGATGATCGGCGAGCGCTCGTCCCCGTCATAGACCTCGTGCACAGGTTGCACGGCCTTTACGCAGCAGGAGAGCAGCGGCGGCGGCGGCAGTGCCTCAAGGCATCCAGCGGGAGAAGGAGAGAGCGCATCCCAGCAGCGAGTCGCGGGTGACCGGAGCGAGTCGGATTAGCCCGGAAAGCAAGAGCATGAAGAGCATAATCTGCATACGCGCATGCATCTGAGGATGCCGAAAAAGTGCAGAGGAAAGAGTCGTGGCAGCGTTCGTCGCGTCGCGTGAAAACTCGCTCTTGCTCCCATTCTGCACGCTTGGCTTGAACGATCCGAGTCGCCGGAGAGCAAACAAACGCGGCTATGAAGATCCTCTCGATCCAGATTCAGCACATCCAGCCCGGTCAAGGGGGCGCATCAAGTGCAGTCGCCATCGCCGCCGCACAGGACCTCTCGTCGTTCTCGTTCTACCAACGCGGAACGTGAGTCCCTTTCCACGAGGCACGCTCTTAAAGGTCACTCTCGCGTAATCCGGTCCAGGAGGAGGGCGGCGTGCGTCGGCGGGCGGGGTTGTCTCTCTCGCGTTCGCCTCGCGCGTCATGAGGTCGTGGCGGCAATTCCTCGCAGCAGCAGCCAGCGGATTAGGCCCAAGTGGAACGGGTCACGGCAGGCACGATGGGCAAGCAGCTGCACAGCTGGCGTCGGCGGGCGTTAGGGTCGACTGGGGGGCATCGCTCGCTCCTTCGGCTGATCGACTGATCCGCAACCTGATCACCCGAGTGCGCGCTGCAAAGTTAACTGACACCGTGACGACGACGACGACAGGGTCGGCGAGTTTCTCAACTTTCTCTCCCGGACGGTCGCCGAGCGGACACAGCCCGGCCAGCGGCAATCGGTCCAGGAGAACAACTACACGGCGCACGCGTACCACCGCTCGACCGACCAGCTCGCGGGGATCATCATCACCGACCAGGAGTACCCCGTCCGGGTCGCCTTCTCGTTGCTCAACAAGTTGCTCGACGAGTTTACGACCAAGGTCAGCAAGCAAGAGTGGGAGGACAAGGCGAGGCAAGGGAGGCAGACGGGCAAGCAGGTCTTGGTCGACTACCCCGACTTGGCCACCTACTTGCAAAAGTACCAGGACCCGAAACAGGCCGACGCCATCATGCGCGTCCAGCAAGAACTCGACGAGACAAAGATCATCCTCGTGCGTGTTCGCGCGGTTCCCCTCCTGCCGTGCAGTAATGTCAGCTTGTGAGGAGAACGAGCCCACGCTGATCTGCTGGCTGTATTCGGTGGCCAAATCCCACGTGCAGCACAAGACGATCGAGTCCGTCCTGCAGCGAGGCGAGCAACTCGACAGCCTCGTCGACAAGTCGGCCGCCCTCTCGGCGAGCTCGAAATCTTTCTACAAGACGGCCAAGAAGCAGGTGCGTCTGGTGGCCTTGCATCCAGTGCAGTCGATGGAAGGGGCAGAAGTGGGCTGACTCGGACGCGCACTGACATTGTCGGGGTACCTGGCGCACAGAACTCGTGCTGCGTTATTTGCTAGACTTCCCACCCTTTCGCCCCTCGTATTTCTGTGCACGACTCTCGACCTGTCCCGCCAGCAAACCCTCGACCACTTGCGATCCTCCGCTGCCGCTCGATGTTCACGACCGCACCCTAATCCACCTCTTCCCCTTCCTCACGCCCCCTCGCACCCGGCATCATTCCGATCCCGATCGTACGCCCTTCTTCGCCCCCTGACGCATATACCTTTCTTGCCCGTCGAGCCTCACCGGGAGGGTTCGGAACGGGTCCATCCCCTTTTCGCCACCCGAGCCTCCTTTTTTCTTTCCGAGTCTGCAGCCTTTTCTTTCGCGGGCCGTTTCTGTACACTTCTGGTCCCCGCATGTAATTCTCTTCGTTGTATGACCCCATCTAGGACCTTGTCTGTTATAATCTTAGCTTGCGAGGAAAATCGCGGGCAAAGCCGTCGCACCGCCTCGGAGAACTTTCTCTGATCTCTCGACTCTTGACACCTCTGCTGCTCTCTTCGGAGGGGAAGCTGCAGAGCAATCAGCGTACACATTCGCAACCGCTCGCATGGCCTCGCCGCTACACGCAGCGCTGAGGCGACCGCCTCCGCCGCTGTACGGCGAACTGTTCCGCTGCTTCTCGGCGCTGCCGCCCCGCCTCGCTCGCGCCCAGGGGCTCTCGCGCTCTGCCGAGACAGCGTTCACTCACGCATGGACGAGCACTCGCATTTGTCGAGGAGCGCGAACGGGGTCGGCGAACGACGGCGAGAGTAGCGGATGGGCGGCGACGACGTCAGGACCAAGCTGGCTCGCGAAGCGGACGACGCACCGGACTGGGACGGCATGGACTTCAAGGCAGGGCTCGAGGCAGCTCAAGGACTCTATGCTGGCGATCGACGCACGGCGAGACGGCGCCGGGTCGAGGAGGTCGTTCTCGTCGTCGGCTCTGCGATGGACTGCAACTGGACCAGGCGATGACACCGGTTTGCCTCCAGCGGCGACTCCAACTCCGCCCAGACCACCCGACAAACCCGATTCGGCCCTACCGCCGAACGGGGCAGAGCGCGATCCCGAGAACAGCAACAACGGGCGGCTGCACAGTCTCGCCAAGGTCGAACCGCACCCGCTCATCGCCCCCCATCCGGCGTACCTTTCGTCGCTCTCGCGCTCGATCCGGAGAGCCGCGAGTGCTCTCCCAACCGTGGCGGGTCGGCCGCCCCCCAAGGAGCAACTGTTGAGCCTGACCAACTCGTTCTTTGAGCGACTCAAGATCCGGTTCAAGTGGGCCACGATCCGCTCTTACCGCCGGTTCCGCGCCGACGACTATTCCGCCTTTTTCTCGTTCGGCATCATGGGCACCTTGGGGTGGTTCCTCCTCTCGACGACGTCGGCGTTTGCCGTCTTCTTCTTCCTCGTCAACTCGCTCTCGCTCCAGGAATGGCTCGCGTCGAAACTCGGCGCCTACCTGACCGACTCGACCGGCGTCAAAGTCGTCTTTGAGAGCGCGATCGTACCCAAGTGGGGCCTGTTTGGTCAATCGGGCAGCAAGATCGTGTTCCGGAACGTCTACATCTCGCGCGGACCGGTCAAGGGCGAGTTGGGCATCTTGCCCGCCGAGCAGGGCCAAGTCGAAGAGACCGAGGAGCAGGCCAAGTTGAGGGAACAGATGGCCAAGTGGACCCACTTTCACTTGAGCATCGACACGGTCGAGGTCTCGCTCAGTCTCGGGCGCTGGCTCGACGGAAAAGGCCTCATCAAGGATGCCGCAGTGCGAGGCGTCCGAGGGGTGATTGGTTCGTTCCCTTCACCTTCGGCGCTCCTCGTCTTCAAACCTCTCTAAACCCAACTTGACCCGCGCAGAACGATCACATATTGTTTACGACCCGACGGCGGTCAAAGACCGGTTCCAGTACCGGAACAAGCCTCGACCTGGCGATTTCTGGCTCGAGGGACTCAAGATTGAGGACTTCCTCGTCACGATCTACCAACCCGACCATTTCCGTCCCGTGAGTCTGTCTCGCACGAGGTCTCTCATCCCGCATTGTGATCTGACTCTGCACCCTCCCTCTCAGTACACCTTCTCGATCTTCAACGCCGACATCCCTCGCTTCCGCAAGCAGTGGCTCTTTTACGACTTGATGTCGGCTGAAGCGGTCACTGGCCAGGTCGACAACTGTCTCTTTAGCTTGCACAAGCCGCAGTCGATCGGAACGACGAGCGAGGAGGATCTAAAGAATGAGGGCTGGTCTCGCATGGTAAGCTAGTCTAAGGCGCATACTTTTACTGATTGGACACAACGAGGTATACTGAACGAACCACACTCGGACAGTCCCGCTTCCGTTGCGACGGTATCCCGATCGACCACATGCAGACGAGCAACGACACGGGCGTGCTCTCGTGGATCACGTCCGGCCGGTGCGACCTCGTCGCCGACATCCGCTTCCCGCGCCAGGACGACCAAGTCGATCTCTCTGCGATCGTCGATCACCTCGTCGACGAGATTGGCGGTCGACTCGGCGCTCCCGCCGCTGCGCAGGCGAACAACAACCGGACGGGCCCGATTCCGGGTCGGAGGTCCCTCTCGCGGGATGCGCTCGAGGCGCCGCGGTCGGAGGGGCACGAGTTGACCGAGAAGGAGGAGAGGAGGAGGGCGTTGCAGTTTGCGAAAGAGGCCGAGAAGGCCGAACGGGAACAGCAGCGGTTTGCGATGCTCGATGAGGACCTTCAGCAGGAGCGGGAGAACGAAACAGAGGCGCCGTCGTCAGTCGAGGACGAGGAGGACAAGATTGTCTCGATCGATCTCGATATCCGGTTCCGCGACCTCAAGGCGTCAGTGCCGGTGGGTTTTGTTCGCGCGCTTGCTGTCCCCAGTTGCATTCGAGGCTCACACGTTTTTTCTCTCCCTGCAGTACTTCACGTCGGACCTCTCCTACATCAACAACGCCCTCGTCCGACCCATCGTGGCCTTCATCAACCGGAACCGGACCCTGATTCCGATCAGGTGCCACATCGACCTCGGCCTGAGCGAGTTCAACGGCAGCTGGACGACGTACGACGTCGGGATCCTCGACCGCATGTCGGAGCAGGTCTACGAGGCGCTCGCGCACCACGTCGCCCAGTCGAACGATCAGAGGATCCAGACGGTCGGGTTGTGGACGCTGCAGATGACGGCGAGTTCGGTCCTGAGCGCGCTCAAGAACAATTTTACCCTCGCGCCGTACTAGCAGTTGCCCTATATTCTTTTTTCGCAATCAACACCACTTACGTGTGCCAAGGTGTGCGCTGACGGACACGCCCCCGGTGCTTGCTGCATGTGCTGTGTACGTGTCGGACGATAACCCCCGGGAAAGACGGAGAATTGCAATTGGTCCTACCTCGGATCAAATATAGTCGCTTTCGGGCGGTCCGCTCGCACTTACGTGTATCATCCTACCTGCTGCGATCCCCATGTTGAACCATAGTGTGAGAGTGGCGAGACCGAGCGACTCGGAGGCAAGTCCCTAGTCCGGACAGCTTCTATCTCGCACTTCACTCGGCCCTCGCCGCGCTAGCGACGAGCAGCCGCAAGCAGTGGAGCTCTTAACCTTCGGGCGCCTCTGTAGCGATACGCGAGCCTCCTCGGCAGCTTGGCCGCCGCTTCATCGCCGTCGTCCGTTCTGCTTTCATCGCCCGCGTCGAGCGTGCGCAGATCCTCGTCGTACACGCCCATCAAGCGCGCTTCAAGACCCGACATGCCCGTCCCTTACTTGCCGGTCGAGCTCATCGAGCTCATCGTCGCCGACCCGACCTTGCGCAAGGTCGACCTGCAGTCGCTCAACCTCACGGCACGCGTCTTCCCTCCGCTCGTACGGCCACACCTATTCAGGCGCCTCGTTATACCCATCGGTCGGATTCCGAAGGACTATGAGCCTGAGGTCGCACTCGAACAGCGGCGCGCAGTCACCCTCCGCGAGCTGGATCGCCTCATGGCGTTTCGGCTTCATCCCGACCTCGCTGCGCTCGTCAAAACGGTCGAACCTTACAGCACTTTCAGCGGTCCTGACTTGCAGCCACCGCCCGGAAATGTCCGCATGACAACGCACGACTTCATACTAGTGTACACCGTCTTTCCGCGACTCGAAGAGGCCATCTCCGGCTGGGCAGGCCCTCCGATCGCTCCGCCGCGCCTGGCACCACCATGTTGCCACACATTGCATACCCTTCAAGGTGTCATCCTCAATGCCCAGATCTGGAACAACCTGCAGTTGTGTACTGCGCTTCGCGTACTCGACATTAGCAGATTTCGTTTCAAGGACAATTTCCCGCCGTTCCGCCTTTGCTGCCGCTCCGCCTCAAAACGCTCCAAATCGGTACATCGTATGAAGACAACATGGGCGCTCTCTTCCTCGTGACTTTCGTTCGTACTTGCGGTCCTACTCACAAGCACCTTTGGCTCGGACTCAACTATGACGAAGTGCCGCCGGATCTCTCAATCTTGCCGAAACTCGCGTCTCTGGGCCTCGAAATGACGTCCGACGAAATAGTCGAACGGCTTGGCGAAGACCTGGACGAGTGGTTTGCGACAGCCCTGCCGACTTGCGTCGCGCTCGAACGACTGACGATCATGACTGAATCGGAAGTGGGCTACCACCTTGATCGGACACCTCAACGGCTCCTCACTGCGCCCGAAGTAGCGGCAGCATTGCCTGCTACCCTTAAGCGTATCGACTTTGACGTGCTGCCCAAGGAGGGAGAGCTCGAAGCCGTGTTGAGCAACGTCAAGGGCGTGCAGGTTATCAGCATGCCTCGCCAGGTGCGTTCAGATATGCGGATGCGCAAGATCACGTTGTTGACCTTTTTCTCGCCTGCGCAGACGGGCGACTTTCCGTGGCTCGAATTTTGCCGCCAACGCGGAATCGAGGTAGTTGAAACGGACATGGATGAGTGGCCAGTTTGAGGATCACATTCGCTCTTTCGCTTTGTTTTCGCTACCTTCTATCGGGAGTTCCGCGCGAGCCCTAGTCTTGACCCGC
Organism: Rhodotorula sp. JG-1b; assembly: GCA_001541205.1. Classification (NCBI taxonomy): domain Eukaryota; kingdom Fungi; phylum Basidiomycota; class Microbotryomycetes; order Sporidiobolales; family Sporidiobolaceae; genus Rhodotorula; species Rhodotorula sp. JG-1b. Next base: position 55,835 of record KQ954541.1, on the reverse strand, counting down.
TGCACAGCGACTTTCATTTCGGGACAGACTAATCGACGGGAAAGACCGTCTTGATCGGAGTGGCAAGGGCTACGGGAAAGCCGCTCTGTCGCTCTGGCGTTCGACTTGCGTTCGATACGGCCTTGGTCCGTCGAAAGCTTCATTCCAGCTACTTGTTCAAAGCTCCTCCCCCTTCACGAAGCAATGCATCGGAGAGGCAGCTCTCTTTCGAAAGGAGGTTGACTTGCCGAAAAAGACTGATCAACTTCCCTTCTCTCATTGCAACTCACACGGCCCTCGCCGCGACCGCGACGATTCTTAGCGAGGATTCCGAGCTCTGATCTATCGCCGGCCTATATACCTCGCACGAGCCTTTTCGGCAACTCGCCGCTGTTTCATCACCGTCGTCTCGTTCGGAGTTCACCGCCGCTAATCGTTGCCCGTCCGCCCGCCCGCTGTATACGCGCCCCGGCATGCCGGTACCGCAACTTCCGGCTGAGCTCATCAAGCTAATTGCCGCCGACCCGACCTTGGACAAGGACGACCTTCAGTCGCTCAGCCTGACAGCACGCGCCTTCCACCGCTCGTACGGCCGAGTCTGTTCCGGGCGATCGACATCTCTCTCGGTTGGCTTCAAGCGCAGAGCAACCCCGGAGCGACAGTCGAACGCCGGCATGCCGTTTCGCTCGACGAAATGGATCGCCTCCTCTTCTTTCGTCGTCATCCCGAGTTCGCCGCCCTCGTCAAAGAAGTTTGACTCGATAGGGTGTTCCAGCCGGAATTCTCGTCCGAAAGGATCCCCATGGCGGCTCCCGACTTTACGCAGCTCGCCATGGCGGCTCCCGACTTGATGCAGCTCGTTTACACCATCTTCCCGCGCCTCGAAAAGGTCGGCTCGTACTGTTTCACCGCTTCGATTGTTCCGCCACGCCAGTCCCCGCCATGTTGCCAGACGCTACATACGATACAGGACCTGATCCTCGACGCGGACACATGGACCAGCCTGCAGACGTGCAATGCCCTGCGCAAACTCAGCATCGAGACGAACTCGTTCGAAGGTGGAGTTCCTGTGATTCCGCCTGTGTTGCCGTTCCGCCTCGAGACGCTCGAGGTCGATGAGAGATACCTGATCAAGTGGGAAGTGGTCTTCCTGCGGCCTTTCCTCCGTGCTTGCGACCTTACCCTGAAGCACCTTCGGCTCGGGCTGAACTACGATGACGTCCCGGATTTTTCGATATTGCCCAACCTCGTGACCTTGGGCGTCCACATGAGCGACCGCGAAGGAGAGCAGGTGGACGGCCGATCCCTGCGCGAATGGTTCACGGTGGCGCTACCGACTTGCGTAGCGCTTGAGCGCTTGACGATCGAGACGAACTACGCCCCCCTCCCCCGCCCCGAGACCCGGCAAGGGCTCCTCGCGATCCCCGAGGTCGCAGCAGCGTTGCCGGCGACTTTGACGCGTATCGATTTCGACACGCCACCTCCCGATGGAGAGGTCGAAGCGGCTTTGAAGGACAACAAGAGTGTGCGCGTTCTCGGCATTCCCTCCGAGGCAAGTCACGCCCGCCAGATCACGCTCTCGCTCGCTCATGTAAGACTCTCTTGTTGACTTCCCTGTTGCCTGTGCAGCAGGGTCACCGTCCGTGGCTTGACTTTTGCCACCAACGAGGCATTCAGGTAGTCGAACCGGACTTTGGAATGTAAACAACTCAGGGGTTTCAAACACGTGCTTTCTTGCTTTATCTTCCCGCCCGAGGAGAGACTCTGCGCGAGGACTAGACTGGGTCCGGCGCGGCCAAACTGACGACTGGAAATGCCAGGACACGGCGCGCTTCACCGAAGTCCGAACTTTTCTTGTTCGGACATCGATCAGCCACGTGGCTCTGCCTCCACTTTCTGTCGCTCGACTCCGAGGCAGCCGCGCTGCGATGAGAGCGAGCGCGGGAGCTGCTTGGAAGTCGACGCCTCTAGTCACACGACAATGACCATCGCGGTCGTACGCAAGCTGTATCTCGTCTGAGACCGGCTGAGCAGCTGACGGAGCAGCTTGCAAGATCTCCCTAGTTCTCCGCCTCCGCACCTTCCCCAGGTTGCCGGCGCTTGTTCTTCTCGAATTGAATTGGCGGCAACGTCTCCCTCGCTCGCCTCCGACGACCACCACGGCAGCGGAGACGGCGACGACGACCGCGTGGGCGTGCTACAGCGCTTGTGGACAAGATGGTCATCCTTCCGAACGAGCTCGTCGACCGCATCCTGAGCGAGAGCGTCTTGCGCAAGCGAGATTATTGCAACATCGCTCTCGCATCGCACGACTTTTGCGCCCTCGCCCGGCGGTACCTCTTCGAGGACGTGACGGTCGAGTGCGCGTACTGCACCGACGAATCCGATCCGGCGCGGGCGTTGACGGACACCGCGCGACGGCGCTTGCGGTTCTTTCGAACGCATCCCGACTTGGCTGCACTCGTGCGCGGGGCGTACCGCGTCGACGGGAGCGAGACCTTCCGGCCCGGCGACCCGGACTACCAGGTGAAAGCCATCGGACAGATCTGGGACGCCATCTACGCCGTTTTCCCGCGCCTCGAGCAAGTCTGGGACGGATTTCTCGTCCCGCCCCCGACCCTTCCCGCCTGCACTTCGACCCTACGCTCTGTCGGCAGTCTCTGGCTCACGAACGAAGCCTTCACGTGGCTACGGCATTGTCGGAACCTGCGCAGCCTAGATTGCTCGTTCACGAGCGAAGACGTCCCCAACCTCCCTTCGCCGCTCCCGTTTACCCTCGAAAAAATCTGCCTCGACGAATTGTACGGCCCCCCGACTCCGTTCCTCGACCTCGTGCGGCTGTCGAGGCCGACCTTGCGAAGCCTCGACCTGTGCGGCCGCCTCGCGATCCTGACCGACTTTTCGGGGCTGCCCGCGCTCGAGACCCTGCGGCTCAGCGTCTGCGGCGGGCAGGGGAGGGCCGACCCGGCACACGAACAGTCGCTCCTCCGCGCGAGTTTGCCGACCCTGACGCGGCTGAGGGCCCTCGTCGTGGTGCAACACGTCTCGTGGCGGCGCCCGGGCGGCGTGTTTGACGTGATCGCTCACCCCGACATTGTGGCGCTGTTTCCCAAGACGTTGGAGCGGATCGAGTGCGAGGACGAACCGACCCTCGAGCAGTGCGAGAGCCTCTTTGGGGCTCAGGCCGGCACGAGCGTGCGCGCGCTTGGGGTGCTCGGAAGAGCAGACATGGTGCGTGCTCCTTTCTAAGTGGTTTTCCGATTGCGCTCGTCGTGTCTCACACAATCTTGTTGACGCACCAGATGCGGGATACGACGGAGGCGAAAAGGTGGTGTCAAGAGCACGGTATCGCCTGGCGAAAAGCGCGACTCGGCTAAACGCTCGTTTGGTCGTCGCTCCAGCTTCCAGCTTCGCCTTCTTGTCGTTGCACCCCGCCATACGCTTTCGCCGCTTATCCTATTTGTGGGAACGTGTTCACCTCGAAGACGATCGACGACGACCTTAAGCAGCATGCGGAGGAACTTGGATCGTGATCCGCGCCGCCACTTCGCACATTCTATCTCTCCTCCCGATGCCGACCCGCCCTCGAGCTCTTCTTAGCCCATCACCTTCCGGGTTCCGAGCTCGAACGCGGACATATCCCGACTCGAGAGCACAACTCCGGGCTGCAGCTGGGGGTGGCGAGGCGGGCAGCCCAACGCGTACGAGATGCGCATCCACTTTCCTGCACATCACGGAACAGAGGACGAGGATACAACACTATCTCTGCAGTGCAAGCCGCGAAGACGCAACAAACCTTTTCGCCCATGTACTGCGTGCAGCATGAGAGCCGAGTCGGTTCGGGAGAGGCAGAAAAGGGAGAAGTCGAGAAATGTCAGCAGCTGTAAAACCGCCGGAGATGTCATATATGACTGTGCAAGCGTGGACAAGGATAAGGTGTGGCGTTGCCGATGTGGCAAAGGTACCTCGGCATTTTCGACCGGCGACGCTGACGGCTCGGAGCGGACGGTCAGCGTTCGGCTCTTTCCACTTGCCAACGACTGACTCGCTGCCACTTGGTGCTTGCGTGCCGTTCTCGCAGGAATCGAACTGATCACTACACTCGACGCTGCCTCTGCTATAGCGCCACCCCTTGCTTCCACTGTCACGGCGGTCGGCCCCCACAATCTCACCTCGCTTCGATCACTCGCCGCTGAACCGCTCGTACAGCCATAGAGCGAGCGAGGCACAGCATGCCGAGTAATCCTCTGCCCGTGAATCTGCCTCAAGAGTGTCGCAAGGCGCAAAAGATCTTTCAGTCGTTCGTCGACCGTGAGTCTTCCTGCTTCGGCCTTCTTGTGTTGGCTACGGCCTCGCTTCGTGTCGTACGAGTATTGGTGTCAAGGCGGGCTGACTCACTGGACTCATCCTCTCTAGCGCACAACGGACTCGACCATGTCGTGCCGCCCTCGGTCCTGCGCCGAGCAAAGGGCTTCTGCCTCATGTCGGTCGCCAAAGCCGGATTCGGCTTCTCGGCTCGAGCAGGCTCGGGCGTCGTCATCGCCCGACTCGAAGACGGGTCCTGGTCTGCGCCTTCGGCCGTCGGTACAGCAGGAGGAGGATTCGGGTTTCAGGCCGGAGTCGAACTCGCAGAGTTTCTCATCATTCTCAACTCGAGGGCGGCCGTCAAGACGTTCATGACCAAGGGCAGCCTCATGGTGTGAGTGGGATTTGGCACCGGACATCAGTACTGCAAAGAGCTCACGTACAGACTCGTGCGCGCAGCGGCGGAAACTTGTCGGTCGCAGCGGGTCCGCTCGGTCGCAATGTCGAAGGGACCGGGTCGCTCTCGGCCAAGGGCAAAGTCGCAGCCATGTACTCCTACTCGCGTACAAAGGGTTTGTTCGGTGGGGCCAGTATTGAAGGTAGCGTGCTCGTCGAGCGAAGCGACGCCAATGCCAAAGCCTACGGGGCGAAGTGAGTTCCCGTCGGAAATGTTCTCTCGAATCCCGAAGTCTGGACTGACGCGATGCCCCTTCCCCTAAAAGTGTCACGGCCACACAACTCCTCTCTGGATCGATCGATCCACCCGAATGGGCGTATGGACTCATCACGACCATCTCCAACCTCGCGACCGGGTCCGTCGCCCTGCCCGGCGGCGGCTGGGGTCTCGACTCGCCCATGAACACGCCGACGCCCGGTGCAGAGGAGGACATCGACGGCGACGAGGAGGGCTATTTCGCTCGTTCGCGGATCGAGCGCGAAAAGGCCCGGAGGGAAGAGGCCGACCGGACCGAGCATGGCTTGACGCCGCGCGAATACCAGGAACGAGGGTACGCATTCGCCAACTCGTACTCTTCCGGAGGTTCAGGCAACATTGGCAAGATCGGATCGCCCGACAAGGAGAAGTCGCAGATCAGGTCTGTGCTGGGAGCGGTCGGACGGAACCGCAGCGGCTCGGGCGGGTCGAAAAAGTCGTCGTCGACTCCACCGACAGCGGTCGAGGATCCGTTCGCGGGCGGCGACGATTTCCCGGCTTCCCAGACCCAAGGTCCGGTACATGCCGGCTACACCACCTTTGAGACGCAGTTCTCGAACAATTCTGACGACGACGACGGATCGGCTCGACAACCTCGGTTCCATTCGAACAGCGGTTCCGGCTCGGGATCCGGCTCCATGTCCCGCAATGCCTCGTCGACCGGAGTCCGTAACCCGTCCCCGGGCGCGCTGCGCGGTCGGGGCGACCGTGACCTTATGTCGTTCGGTCCTTCCGACCCGCGCACCGAGTCGTCGAGGAGTCCAAACGAGAGTCGGAACCGATCTCGAGCCGGTTCGACGGCCTCTACTGGCGGAGGAGGGGGAGGTTGGTTCAACCGCAACTCGCGACCCAAGATGCCGAAATCCAAGAGCTCGAACGCCGCTTCGAGCGGGTTGAGGGAACGCGCCGAGCAGATGAAGTGGGGTACGGATCGAGACGGTTCGGCGGTGTTGGGAACGGCGGGGGGTCACGCACGCGAGAGCTTTGACTCGTTCGACGACCTCGACGACGACGCGTTTGGCAACGGGCGGCCGCGGTACAAAAACGGTACTAGTACGGCGCGCGAACCGGGTCGCTTCCGCTCTTCGACTGTTGGTGCGGGTGGTGGAACGGCTTCGGCGTTTGATCGCGCGGCGCTCTCGAACCAGGGCCGGAACCGCTCGTCGTCTTCGCCGCTCAAGCCGAGGGAGAACGTCACCTATGGCCCGTTCGACTCGAACTCGTCACTCGGTTCGTCGACCGAGGGAGGGGCTTTGCCTTCCCGCGCGGACCGGAATGCCTATTCGGCGAAACCGTGGGATAGCGAAGAAGAGCTGTTTGCTTCGCCTCCGCAGCTCTCGGTCTCGGCTCGCGGTAGCGGCACTTCGACGCCCGTTCTTGCGACGGCGAACGCGACGGGTCGAGCCCGCTCGGGCACGAACGCGTCTTCGCATTCGGCGGCGGCGGCGGCGAACGCGCTCGACTTGCGACAAGTCGAGGCCGACTTTGCCGGGGTCATGTCCCTCTCGAAGCATGGTGGGTCGGGCGAAGTCGGATCGTACTCGGCTCGGGTGGCGCCGAGGAGTCGGAGCTCGACGATCGGTGCAGCGGCGGCGGGGGCGCAGGCCGCCGGTGGAAGTGACAGTGGCGGTCGGAGTCGAAGTGAGACTGCTGGAGGAGGGATTGGGACTGCGATTGCGCTTTATGACTTTGCGGGCGTCGAGGTGCGTTCGCGCGTGGGCTCTCTGCAGCCTCTCTATTCTGCCGCGAGGAGAAAACCATTTCTTCCGGAAGTGCATTGAGGGCTAACTTCGAGGTCGAACGCACAGCCGACCGACTTGCCGTTCAAGAAGGGCGACGTGATCACCATCTTGGCGCGCGACGACGAGGAGTGGTGGAAGGGCCGGCTAAGACTGCGTGAGGGCATGATCCCGCGCAATTACGTCGAGGCTCACTTTGCGTGAGCGCGACCACGACAGCGTAACAAATTTCGAACGCCCGTCTGTATCCTTCCCATAAATCCCTTGTAGCCACCTTGAACGAAGTGACAATGACCCGCCTCCTATGCTCTGTGCCGAGTTTCTCAGAAAGGATCACTGCGGGATTTTCTCAAAAATTTGGTCGGTACTCCAGTGTTTCATTCGGACTTGATGCGACTCTGTTGGACATCGCTATAGCTACCATCGCTTGCCCACAACCTTGGATCCAGAGCTGCAAGCAACAGGTTGCTGCGTTCTTGCCGAACTCGACGAAGTTGCTTCAACTCACGCTCTTTCCCTCTACACTCAGTTACCCTTTGCTGGAACATGGAGTGAGCATCTGCACCAGCTCAGAACTGTTAGTTACGAGGCTGCTGACACGATCGCCTTCGCAGTCAGATCGGCGGGTTCGTGTCGACTCCGCCTCGTTCAGCCACGCCCGCGACCGACTCGACTCCGACCGGAGTTACAGCCACGGGCGCCCCGGGACTAGCTGAGCAGGGAGACGGTGCAGCACTACTGGCGAGCGCTGATCCGTCGACCGCAGGCGGAGGCCGAGGCGAGTCGTCTGCCGCAAAGGCTCGCGGACTCGATGATGAAGTCGCCAGCCTCGTCGGCGGGTTCACCAGCTTCTGGGGCAAAGTCAAGAAGCAGGTGCGTGGCGCTTTCAGCTTGTGCTCTTGACCGCCAGCGAACTCTCGACCGCGGCTTGTGCGAGGCGAGGACGGGGCGGGACGCAGCGCAACCTCAGGAGACTCGCCAGGTGGGGGAAAGACACACGCTCTCGACGGCGCACGCAAGTCGACAGAAGGGCACCAGCGCGCTTCTTTCCTTGACTGCATCGTGGTCCTCACCCCCCTCGGCCGAATGTTGCCGTGGTCGAAGCAACATCACCGGTCACCCCAGCTTGTCAGTGAGACCCCCTGGCGACGCTGACTTCCTTTTCCCCTCCACCACAGAGCGTGGCCGCCTTGCACGAAGCCGAGAAGCAGTACGAAACTGCTCGCGCCGACCTCTCGCCCCTCTTGAACCAAGCCCGCACCCAGCTCGACCACCTCTCGGAACAGACGCGCGCCGAGATCCAGCGCTTGTCGGAAGCTCCGGCGCCGACCCCCGGGTCGGACGTGATCATCGGTCCGGACGGGATCCCAATCGTGTTGGATGAGGTGCCCGCCACGCCGGCCGCGCCGACTAACGGAAAGGGCAAAGGCGTCGAACGAGGCGAGGACGGAGGAGGCGAAGGCGCTCAGGATGCCGAAGCCGCAGGCTTGTCCGACGACACTCCTGAAAGTCATCAGGCGACGCAGCAGACTCCGGCGGCAGCCGCATCGGCGTTCTTCTCCAAGTGGCAATCCCAACTCGCCAGCAATCCCAACGTCAAAGACCTGTCGCGCAACATCTCGTCGCTCCAGTCCAACCTCTCGACCAACCTACACCAGATCCAGAATCAACTCACCCACCTCGACCTGACCGAGGGTCAGAAAGTCGCCGACCGGTACTTGCACAAGGGCGAAGCCTGGTTCCAGGAGTTTAGCACCGAGGTCGCCCACCTCGCGAAGGAGGCCGTCAAGGTCGTGCCGCCCACGGGAGGAGGAGGCGGCGGCGTCACCGGATCGACGACGACGACGCTCGGCCGGAGTGGGTTCGAGCGCTCCGGAACGCCCGTCATGACCCGCCGAGACATGGTCATGCACAAACTCCGCACCGACACGTCCCTGCTCCTCATCGACCCCGCCCAACCTCCCGCTTCCTCATCTACTCAAACGACAACCGACCTCTCCGCTTCCACCTCGGCCGCTTTGATGATGAGTCCCGACACCCGCGAAGCCTATGCCGCATTCCTCTCGTCCGTGCAGGCCCGCGGCGGTCTTGACGGCGACGCGTTCCGCGCCGACGTCGAACGCGAGTTGCTCGACGGTGGAGAGGTCCTCGCGCAGACGAGGGACCGACTCGTGCCGGCGCAGATCCCGGAGGAAGTGTTCTGGGCGAGGTACTTTTTCCGGAAACAGTGCGTCGAGGAGGAAGAGGAGCGGAGGAAAAAGGTCCTGCAGGGTAGGTTTTCTGGTGCTTCACCACCTCCGCGGTATCAGATCCCGAGCACCTTACTCATTCCGAGCCGTCCACAGTCGCCCAGCAAGACGACGACGATTTCAGCTGGGACATGGACGACGAGGAATCGGTCGCGTCGCCCCGGGTCGCGCCAGAGCCGGCCATGTCTGCTCTCGCCGTCCCGCCTGCCTCGTCGTCGTCCGAGGCCGCCTCCCCGACTTCCGCAGAAACGACTCCGACCCCTACCTCCGTCGCCGCTGCCGTTCCCGCCACGACGAGGCAACAACCGCCCACCGCCGCGGTCTCGGCTCCGCAAGTCCGCGCCGTCTCGTCCGATGCCTCGCCTACGACTTCTTCCGAGAGGAGTCCGCGCGCCAGCAGCGACGGCACGAGCTCGTTCGACATCGTCGGCGAGATGAGCGGGCACCCGAGTGCGGACGAGCGCGAGCATGACAAGCCGCAGCGGTCGTCGGCTGCGATGACCGCGACGGCGGCGGCGGGAGCTGTTGCGCCACAAGAGGAGGAAGACGACGACAGCGACTGGGAATAAAGGAGATGGCGTCGTGTGATTTTCGTTGCCGACACGAGTCGATGCCGGCCCGGCTCCTCTCGTTGACCTCGTCGGGTGGTCGCGTGTATACTAGTGTATCCTTTCGATTCTTTCTGCCTCTTACCACGTGTTCGTACGCCACGATCCGGTCCCTCGTCTCATCTCTTCCTTTACCCTGTCATACCAGTACCGTGTCTACCTTTCTTGCCCCCGCTCGGTTCCCAGAGAATGCTTTGCATTGCTTCTGTTTTGGAGCGCAAGGGGTATTGCGCACGACGTGAAAGAGTAGGAGAGAGAAAAGGCGAGAACTAAACTACGAGAAATGGGGAGTCGATTGTATACCAGGATCAAACGGGAAACGCAAGACGTATAAACATTTAGTCTGCGGGTGGGGGAGGCCAACGAGACGTCAGAACTTGTGACGCAGAGCGTAGATCCGAAACAGAACGTACGGTCGGTGAGAGCGAGGTGGCCCGAAACGAGCTTGTTCTCGAGCGTGGTACCGTCCGGCAGCTCAATCCGGGAGCCGTCGTTTGCGACGCTGCACCAGATGATCCCCGTCAGCTATGTATGGTCGAGGAGCCTACCGCGAAGCTATCGAGTACTCACATGATGACGGTGCCGCGGAGAACGACGTTGCGGCCGAACGAGACGTCACCGGCGACGGTCAAATGGTCCACCTCGAGCAGCGAGGGGATCGTCTTGAATCGCTTCTGGAACTGCGCAACCTGTTGGGCGCAAAGGTAGAAATCAGCAAAGAGTTCGAGGCAGTCGAGCTGGATGTTGCTCGTCGAGACCGCGCGGTGGCGGAGTGAGAAGAGAAGACATTTGCACGGCTAAACCGCACCTTTTTGAAGTGGTCGCCGAGCTTGACGACCGGAGTCGACTGGAACATGCGCTCCGAGTTCATCGTGAGCTGGCCGTGCTCGAGCTGGTACAGGTCCGAGGTGATGAGGAGCAAGTCGGAGCACGACTTGACGGGCAGGAAACGCGATCGCGGCACGTTGATGCCGTGAGCGTTCTTGAAGTCTACACGGTGCGTCAAGAAAGGGTTTCATGAGTGGCAAGTTCTGTTGACGGTATAGCCGCGACGAAGACGTACGCTTGATCGCAGCACCGACGGCGGTCTCGAGCTGGATGACGGCCTCGCCCTTGTCGCTCGTCTTGCTGTAAGCATGACAGGTGAAGCGTGAGTTCGGATATATCGCGAGGGAGGGGATAACGTAGGTTTTCGAGCAGAGAACCTTCATCCCCTCTTGTTATCCTGAACTCACTTGTTGACGATGATCTCGAGGTCCATGCCGTCGTTCTCCATGATGCGCTTGATGGCACGGAGGTTGACCCACAAGTTGTTGGTGTCTGCACGAGTTCGAAAAAAGGGTCAGCAGGTGCCAGGCAGTGAAAGAAGGAGAGCGGAAACGCACTGAAGATCTTGAACTTGCGAACCGACTTGAAGTCCTCGACGTGGTCACTCGGGACCTGGGCAATCTCGAGCAACCGGACGTTACCCTCGTAGTTGATGAGTGTACCACCCTTGACGTCAGCCTTGGTCTTGTCCGTCACCTCCATGAGGAACTCGGCGCCGGACTGGTGCATGTGCTCGAGGATGCGGGTGTCGACGACGGCGCCGAGGTTGTCGACGTTCGAGACAAAGAGGTACTCCTTGCCCTGGTCGAGCAACTTGTCGACGAGGCCAGAGTTCATGATGGCGTCGAACAAGTCGCCGTGGCCGGGCGGGTACCACGCGCCCTTGTCCTCGAGCGCCGACTTGGGACACGGGAGCAGCGTCTCCTTGTTGACGCGCGGGTACCGGGACTGGTTGAACGTCATCAGCTCGATGCGGTGGTTGGCGTACTTCTGGATGATGCGCGCCGTGTCCTCGTCCGTGTTGAACGAGTTCATCAGGATGAACGGGACGTTGACGTTGTGCGCCGAGTTGAGATGCTGTTGCGGCTTGTTCCTCAGTCAGTACCGACCTTGGATTCGAGTGTAGGCTTTGCAGGGGCGCAAGACCCTGCTTCGGACTGTAACACGGTCAAGCAGACGGTGACTGACCTCGATTTGCCGGACACTGAGGTCGAGGAAGGTCATGCCCTCGCGGACCTCGATGATACTCTTGGGTCCGACGCAGCCCATCGTGGTACCGAGACCACCGTTGAGCTTGAGGACGGCGAGCTTGTCGAGGAGGGACGGGTCCTTGACTTCGGGCAGGTCGGCGTACTTGACAATCTGCTCCGGGGAAGGGGGCTGGATCTTGTCCCAGTCGCTGTGCGTTGAAACGGTCGAAGCATGTCAACAAGGTGTCCCTTTTCCCGGTCGTCTACAGTGGAAGAGGCAACTGGAGTAGAAGCTTTGCTCGGCACGCACATCTTCTGGCCCTTGGCCCGCTCGGCGAGATACCGGTTGAAGAGGATGAAGAAGCTCTGCATCTCGGCCTCGAAAGCCTGTGGGCGCAGAAAGCATCGCGGAGAATCAGCAAAGCTGGGCACGCAAAAACTCGCAGCCACGCTCCTTCGATTCAACCCTTGATGCGCGAGGACCCACCTTCTTGTAGTCGGGGTCGTCAATCTTCTGGATCATGGCGTTGAGCTCGTTGCGCATAGCCTTGGCCGAGACGCCGGTCGCGGCCGACTTGAAGTCCTGTTGGGTGGTGCGGCGGAAACGGCGGTCAGCAAGTCTCGTCCTTTTTTTCCTCGACACTTCTCTGATTTGGATGCGTGTAGAGCAGCAGGACAAGGGTAGGGATTCGGCCTCGGTATTGGAAGAGGCGCCCTAACCGCCAGCAGGTCGAGCGAAACTGTGCGTGCTTCATCCTGCCCGTGTGGGTTGGATTTCCCCTCGGCCCCCTTGGTCCCGACCCCCTCGCGTATCGCCCAAGAGAGCCGTTATCGCTTTGTTGACAGCGATCGTTGTAGATCCCTCGGACAACGAGCGAGGAGGGTGCGCAGGGACGCGAGAGAAGCGTCATGGTCGCCTCTTGTCGCTGCCCCACGCAGACTTTTCTTTTTCTCCTCGCGAGCCGGCGACACCGTCACTTGGCGCTGACCCCCGAGTCGCACGTAGGCCGAGGCGTAGTCGTAGCAGCTGGGAGTAGCATAGCTCCGTATGCTCGGATTCAAAGGGAACGCGGGGTTCGACGAGAGTTGGGTCGCTCGCCGTCCACGTTTGGGCGATCGAGATTTTCCTCTGCCGAAAGGGGACGACTCTCTGTCCCCAGCGCCCTCGACACGGGTCCGCAGCGTTGCAGGCGCCAGACGAAGGCATCGCTTGTACTCCGAGAGTGTCCATGGGCGAGCACACGCGAACTCGCGGGTAGCGCCCGAGGCCGCGAAGAAGAGCGAGAGAGGGTCGTTTCGACAGGGGACGAGAGACGCGAGACTCACCATGGCCGAGTGACCGCGGGCGCGCTTCGAGGCAGTGCCTGTGGCGTTGGCCGGTGCAGAGGAAGTGTCGAGCGAGGCCATTCTGTGCTTTGCGATGGACACGCAGGGGAATGGAGGAGGACGAGCGAGAGAATTCGACGTGTGTGACGCCCCACCCGTTTGGGGGACAGCTGCGGCACCTCCCCTCGTGCACTTGTTCAGAAATGCGGGGTAAACGCGGCACGACCTTCCTAACTGCGAACAGGTGGCGGGAATCAAACATGGCCTGCTCCTCCTGGGGAACGAGAGTTCACAGGCTTCGCTCCGGGCAAGAGGATCTGCATCTGCATAGTTCGAGCTCGAGAAACGGCGCCGGCCGATCGAACAAATTCAGTCCACGCGACAGATACCAGCTGCCTTTCCTGCACGCGTTGGCTTGATGTCTTTGCAGGAAAGGCGTCCTTCATACTGTGCTCTACACTTGATTTTCTAGATATGGGTTGTTTCAGACGCATAGTCCGCCGTGGCAGCTCCCGAAAAAAAAAAAAAAGGCACAGTTCGCGCGCACTCCAGTCAAAAATTCATCTCGATGATTCGTTCGACGAGCGAGTCCTTGCGCGGCGGTGGTGACTCCCAAAAGTCCATCAAGACCATCATGCCACCTTGGCCCTCTCGTCGCTGTCGCCCGCCCGCGAGCTGGGGACCAAGCGTACTGCCGCCAAAGTCGCCACCGCCCGTCGTTGGTGATTTCTCCTCCTCTTCGGAAGGAGGAGGAGCAAGTGCGTGCTGAAGATCCTCCGCCCCGACAACGAGGTGTTGAACACCATCCCCTCGAGATGTCGTCCGCGCCGCCGCCGCGTCGTCGAGCCTCTCCAAGCCGAGGAGGACCAACCGATTCACGCCCCGGTACCCGATCCCGAATCGGGGCGTTCCGAACCCTTTCGCGGCATGCGAAGGGTACAGCGTTGGGAACGTACCGCACGAGAGAAAGTTGATCCGGAACGGTACAGTCGGCGGCTCGTTGTCCGCTTTTCTGTCCATCCCGGCAGGGTGGGCGGTGGCCGCGGTAGCGGTGGCGAGAGTTGCTTCCGACGCCATGGTGGTAGCTTGGGAGCGGGAAAAAGCAGCGGAAGAGCTGTCAAAGAGGGACAAGGCGAGGTTGGCCTTGTCTGGGATCGAAAGCGGCGACCGGACGCCGTACTACGCGATGCAAACATCGTCAGCAGTGCGTCATATCCAAACATACGCCAGCAGCGCAGCAGCAAACAGCGGGAGCTGTTTGACTACTTGGGCATGGATGATGACGACTCGCGCGTGAAGACTCACCCAGTCTTGCACGACGGTTGCTCGGCCGCCGATTTCGGTCCGCCACGGGTACGGCTTGTCATTCGGCCAGACAGGCGGATGAAGCCCACCTGCACACAGAGTCAGCCCATTGAGTCAGCGTGGATCTCCCCAGTGAAGCCTCTCCCCGAGATCGAACCCTCCGAGGACGGGTGAGGGGCAAGACGAGGGAAAACAAAGCGCTGACTCACGACCGCTATCGAACCCGAACCGGCAAAACATGACGCAGCGACCGCGGACTTGGCCCAGAGTGGGCCACATGTTCTGGTCGTACCACATGTAAGGGCGAGTCGAATCGATCAGCTCCCAGACGAGAGCGGCAAACTCGTGATGGCCGGTGTTTTCCTAGTGAATCGCAAGCGTTAGCTTGCCGGGGGAGGGGCAGGTGACTCTGTCAGCGTCGTAAAGTGAGCTCACCTGTTTTACACTGACGATGACCGTCTCTTGCTTCCCGTCTTCCGATCCCAACCAGTCGTACAGCTCTTGAAACACTTCCCCCATCTCCCTCCCCTGCGGGACCGGTCCGTGATAAGCCCACAGCCGAAGCTTGCCACCCTTCTTGTCGTCTCTGATCAAGGAAAAGCGCAAATCGAGGCAGCGGATCCCGCCTCGGAGTTGCGCCGTCAGGCTCGTCGTCTGGCACAGAGAGGACGCGAGCGGGTAGTTCAACGCGAGGGATTGCTGTGCGCGCGCCATGTTCCAATCACAGTGTAGAGTCAGCAGCGGTAGAGTTTACAGAGGTGGTGACGTTGGGGATGGGTACGCACGTGGGTTCCGGGGAGGTAGAGCGTATCGAGGTGGACGTGATCCGGAAGCGCAGCCATCCAACTCGCCGCATCGACGCCGATGGATCGTAGCCGGCTGTGCGGTCGCGAGAGCTGTTTTGAACGGTTTCCGCGGGTCTATCAGCTTCGAAGATAGCAGCAGGAGTAGTGGACAGCGTCGGAGGAGGATGAAGCGCACTTTTCTGGTCGGGGAGCCTGTCGCGAGCGGCTGCTGCGGCCCCGGTCCGGTCGTTCGGCCCGTCTTGAGAGGGACGTTCGGCCTCTTTCGTAAAGTACTTGTTTGCCGACCAAGAACCGCTTCGTTCCGTGGCTGCGGTGGGTCTCGCCGACGAAGTTCCGGCTCGGACGGCGGGCTTTGTTCGTAGTCTCGCGAGTCGGGTTTGCATCTCCAGAAGCAGCAGGTACGGCAGATGCGCCGTTTCCACTCTTTGCAGCTGTCTCCCTTGTGGTCTTTGCCCCGGTGTTGAGGAGTCGCCCGGCTGAGGAGGGCGGGCGAGAGGAGCGGTTGACGCTGGTCGAGCGAGCCGTCTCGCAAAGGCGGTGGCGGAAGAGCAGAGCGCGGGAGTAGCGGAGCCATTGACAGCGTCTCACATTACTCGCCACAGCACAGCCTGCTGAGCCTGAGAGGAGCCAAAGCGTGATCTCGAACCCGAAACTCGTCATCGGTCGACGGGGGTTCGACTTCTTCCAACATTCGCGGAAAACCATGCCGGCGAGTCCGAAGTCTAACCGTCCGTACATGCCAAATATGACTGACTCGTTCTCACCCCGAACCAGGCTTACAACGCTTCCGGAGAAGGACTCGACGGCGCCCGACTCGTCGGCAACTTCCCGCTTCTCCCCTTCAAGAGCAGTGTGCGCGGTCCCGCTTCCCAGCCAGGTCAGTCGCCATGCCAATTACACCGCCTTCGAGAAGCGCGCGAACGACGAGCGGGCAGTGAGGAGGGCCCGATGATGCGTCTCCCCCCACCCCACCTGCCTGCCCCGAGACGGCATCGGCCTTGGTCAAGGGACCCGCAAGTGCGCTCGCAGGCATCATCTTGGTCGGTGCGAGACTCGAGCGCCCGCGGTGGAGCCGAGGGCGAGGCACTCGCAGCGGCCGTTCGTCGTTGCTCAGTCACTGACACTCTTCGTCTCTCTACCCCTTTCGCCTTCACTCATATCTGCCCTCCCTCCACGGTGCTACCTCCTGACTCACGCTGCCGCCGCATCTGTTAGCCGACCCGTCCCAGCCCGACATCATCGATGAAGCCTTGACCCTGTTCCGGGCCAACTCGCTCTTTCGCAACTTTGAGATCAAGAACCCCGCCGACCGCGCCCTGATCTACCTCACCCTCTTCATCGGAGACTGCCTCGGTCGGATCGCGCACGGTCAGTCCCTTCGCTAGGCGGTGGCGGAGAATGCCGGACCCGGGCAGTGGATCAACGAAAGCGCCGATTCGACAAAGTGAGAGGGAGAGGCTGACACTCTCGCTCTCTGCGCCCCACGACGACGACGAAAACAGCACGGACTTGGGGACCGCAAGATGCCCAAAAGTACCTGACGACCCACGCCCTCTCGCAATTCTCGCTCCCCGGCGAGCCCGGCTTCCCTCTGAACCAAGTCTTTGTCGGCGCCAACCCGGGCGACCGACTCGCGGCCGACGCCCTGAGGAGTTACCTGACCCAGGCGAGGCAAGAGACGGTCCTCCGCCTCGTAGAGCGGTATGTCTACAGTCCGACCGACCCGAGTACCGAAGGCGGCAAGAAGGCGAGCAAGTGGTGGATGGCGTTCTCGGTCAGTCCGGGGCTCTCTCTCTCTCTCGCAAAGCGCTGCACAGGAAATCGCTGACTTTTCGAATCCGTGCCACCGATTGCGGGACAGCGACGAGCTTTCATGGGCAAGAAATTGTAGATACGAACTCTCATGGGAGAGGGCGCGAAAGCCTTGCGCCTGCGAATCATGACAACGCGATTCTCCGCCGTGCCACCCCTGCGGCTTTTTGCGAAGTACCTTCCAGACACGAAGCCGCCTCTGCCAGGCCATCACGTATGATCGCGATGGAGGAGAGACCCCTGCTCAGGGGAGGCTGCGATGAGAGACGCAAGTGGAGCTCCCGAAGCCGAACTCGCGAGTGCAGTGCGATCGCTGTCATCGACTCGCTCCAACCCGCGGCACTGCTACAGCTGTACAGAGCATAGCCTCTCACACACACAGGCAGCAACTTCCACCGCCTCATCAACGAATACTCGGGCCAAGCTAGCATCCAGAGAGACCGATCCTGCCTCCTAAATCGCGCCACTCGGTCTCACGACTCCACCACCAAGATGCGACTCGTCACCCTCGCCGCCGCAATGGGCCTCGCAGCCCTTCCGTCGGCTCTGACGGCTGCCGTCCCGACCCGCGACGCCGAAGCTACCGCGTCCGGTCAAATCACGTTCGCCGCCGCCGACGAGTCAGCATCCGAGCAAATTCCCCATTCCGCCGACGCCAACGACTTTGCGAGGGTCAAGCTCACCCTCGGAGTCATGTCCCGCTGTCCGGATGCTGTCCTCGTCGAGACGCTGTTCGATCGGGTCCTCGAGCGAAAGACGAGTAGTGGTTTGGGCGACAACGTTCCCGAAACGGTCGCTGGATTGGTCGACCTCCGACTCGACTACATTGCGAGGTTCGTTGGGTTTCGTTTCGAGATCAAACATTTGCACCCTTTTATGGAGCGTGCGCACGAAAAATGGGACCGCACTGACGCTCTCCCGGACCGGCAGCAAAAACTCGTCGGCACTTTACGACGCGACGTGCAAGCATGGCGATATCGAATGTCGCGGCAATATCCAGCAGCTGTGCGCAGCCGATCTCTGGGAGACTCCATCCTCTGGCCACGGCGGTAACCGCAAACACCAGGCCGGCCCGGACGCGAGCGGGGACGTGAACGTTTCGCTCAAGGGGAACCAAGCATGGGAGGACTGGTGGAATGTACGTAAAGCATGCTTTCACTCGCCTGCGAAATTGTTTTGGCTAACGGAACTCGAGGTCATCGCTCCAGTTCGTCCAGTGTCTGAACTACGGCGAGCTTTCTCGCATCGGAACAGACAACGCTGCGAGCGCTTGCGCCAAAGTCGTCGGTCATAGTGGGTTTCCCTCACTCGTCTCTTCCACTTCCTCGCAGCGCAATTCTGCGTACTGATTGTGTGTCTCGTCCCGCAGACTGGGACGCCAGAGAACAGCACTGCGTCGATGGCAAACGCGGTCGGAAACTCTTGCGTAAGAGTGTCAAGCGAACGCACAAGCATGAAGTTCAGAAGAGCGCCACGGTTCTGATCAACGATGAGGTCATCTGGTGAGTTGGTTTGCATCCCGAGAGAGCGCACGTTGCCGAGTCGAGTGCTTTTCTTTTCTCACGCTCGCCCCTCCTCCTCCCGCAACGAAACAGCGTCCACGACGGCTCGTGGCAGTCTTGTCCCGGCGGCCACGAGATTGGCGACTTTGTCAGGCAGATCGAAGCCGAGTGGAAGCGGATCAACCCGGAGAAGAAGCACGCCGAGTAGTAGCGCTCCTCGGCGAGGAATACGAGAAGATCACACTTTCTTGTCCATACTGTTTGTACCTACTACCCCCCTTGTAGCATATGGAAATAGCTGTTTGAATGAACTTGACGTTGTACATGCATGATATGGAAAGCGTACTACGAGAAGCGTGTCATCCGTCCGCCATTTACCGTCCGGGCAATCTGCGGATCGGCCTCCTCCTCGGAGTCGCCGTGGCGCTTTCGTCCCCGCCTGGCAGGCCAGGTGCTACACGGCATAGTCAGACTGTCAACAAAGCGATTCTGTCGGAGCGATGGAGAGACGACGACGTACAGAAAAGAGGGGCTGCGCCTCCGGCCGGCGCCGCGGGGGCGCCGAAGCTGAATCCACCAGTCGAGGCTGCAGTCGTAGAGGGCGCGCCGAACGAGAAGCCGGGAGTAGTATGGGCTGTTCCAGGAGTCGGCGTCGTGCTCGCAGGCTGACTACCGAACGAGAAACCGCCTTGCGGAGGAGCACTCCCGCTTTGAGGAGCCCCTCCGAACGAGAAGCCGCTCGAAGGCGCGGCGGCCTGGGGCGCGGGAGCTGCACTCGATGTCGGTGCACCGAAAGAGAAGGGCGAAGGCGCGCTCGCGGTGGTTGCCTGGGGCGCTGCGGATCCAAAGCTGAAGGAAGGCGCGCTCGGCGTCGAGGGCTTCGACTCGGTGGTGGTGGCGGGCGCGCCGAACGAGAACGGTGACGCAGCAGCAGCCGGCTTGGGGGCTTCGAGCTGAGTGGATGCTGGTGCTGGTACGGCCGACGAGGACGAGGAAGGCGCCCCGAAGCTGAAGGGGCTCGCCATCGCGTCCGATTTGGCCTGTGGCGCGGACGCTGTGGAGGGGGCTCCGAAGCTGAAGCCGCCTTTCGCCGGTTCCGATGGCGTACAAACGGCCTGTGTGTTGTTTCCCGAGACCGCGCCAAAGCTGAAGCCGCTCGGCTTCGGCTCCGCAGGGGTCGTCGCGGCGGGAGTTGCACTGAAACTGAACGACGGCTTCAGGGCGTCGTCCTTCTTCGCCACGGCGCCCGCTGCCGTTGCCTCGAGCAAGTTATTGGACGGTGCGGGCGCCGCCGCCGGTGCACCGAAGCTGAACGGAGCTTTCGGAGCTGCGACCTTCGCCGCCGCGGTCTCGGCAGCAGACTCGACTGGCTTGCTCCCGAAAGAAAACGAAGCAGGCGCAGCGGCCGTTTTCGGCGCAGCTTCGGTCGAGGACGCTTTGCTGGCGGCGCCTGCCAAGCCGCCGAAAAAGTTGGGCACGGCAGCCTTCGGAGCGGCGGGCGAGGCAGTGCTGGCGGCGGGCGCTGCGGCTGGAGCGGATGTGGGCGCTGGGGCGGATGCAGGTGCGGCGGTAGGGGCCGTAGGCGTCGCAAACAGCTGAACGACGAAGAGCGGGCAGGTCAGGAAATCGACCTGGCAGACATTGCCGACAAATGAACTTACCGCTGGGGGATCCGCCTTCTTCTCGGTAGAAATTGAAGGTGCAGCAGATGCGAAGCCAAAGTCGGTGAGCTTGATCTTGCCCTCCTCTGCGTCACTCTTCTGCTTCTTCGCCTCCGGTTCGGCGGCTTCGATCGCTTTGACTTCCTCTTCGCCGCCCAGCATGATGCTCGCCTTGCGCCGACGCTGCCGCTCTGCTCGAGCCGCCTCTTCATCCTCGACGAGTCGCTTCGCCTGACTTGTCGACCAGGCGCGGGCGGGAGAGCCCGCCGCCAACGCTGCGAGGCGCGAGTTGGACGCCGACGATGGCAGACGCAGTCGACCACTGGCGAGAGAGGAGTAGGCGGAAGGCGAGTTCGAGAGCTTTTGCAGGGAACTCGGCGAGGACACGCGCGAGGCGAGGCTGGAATGGGTGCGGAGAGGAGTTCCGACGCCGGCGGTATAGTAGATGCCGCGCTCCTTGCTCGATGCCGGGTGCGTGGGTGCAGGCTCCTCGTCGCGCATGCTCGAATCGCCATCCCCCTCTGTGGCTGCGGCCGCGCGTGCCTTCTCGCGCTCTTCTTCCTCGCGACTGATCTGCCAGGCAAGCTTGCGTTGCTCGAAAAGCGCAGCGTACTCGTCTCCGGTAACCCAGCGCTCGACGATGACCTTTAAGTCCACGTACTGAGATGAGCGCATGGTCTGAAATGTTGAAAGAAGAGTTCGCAGCTCACCTCATGAGTCGCTTTGGCATCCGGGTGCTTGGAATCCGCCGGGAGCTTGTACTTGCGGCGCAACTCGCGAACCTCGACGAGCCGGCGCTGTTGACCGTCTTCGTCGATCCGGTAGCGGTCTCCCTCGTAGTTGGTCCATTCCTCGCCGATCTTGCGAGGCGTCGAGGACGAAGTCGAGAGTCGGCGCGCCGCCTTTCTGGTCGCCGACGAGGCGAGCTTGGAAGCGGCCTTGCGAGCAGACGCGGTCGCTCGAGAGGAGAGGCGCTTCTTGGCTGGGGTGGCGGACGCGAGTGCTTTCTTGAAGGGCGTATTTGCCGGCGGAGGAGAGAGCATAGCCTCCGTGTCGGCGTCGAGATCATCGCCCATCAAGTCTTCATCGTCCGTTCCCGCCCGCTCTGCACGGCCCCGGAAGCGCTTGACCTGAGTCCGTGTGCCAGAAGGCCGCGAATCGGAAGCGAGCGTCTGCTCGGTAGACTCGGAAGCCTCTTCGCCCTCGTCGTTGTCCGACACGTCCGAATCCGCGTTCCGACTCTCGCGCACGAATTCGGCGTCAGACTGTGCCTCGTCTTCGTCATCGTGCTCGAACGAGACGTCCTCGATCCCTCGCTTGTCGCGGGCCGAGCCTGCGCCGCGAGCGCTCGTGCGAGCCTTCTTCTGGCCCTGACGCGGTGCTTCTTCGTCCGATCCGGATGCGGAGGGCGAAGGCGATGCGCGGCGCTTCTTGGAAGGCTTGTCCGTCGATCGCGCAAGGCTGGTCTTGGACCTCTTCGGGTGCGACGAGTCATCGTCGCTTTGCCCTTGCTCGAGATTGTGCTCTCTCCGTTTCGTGCCTCGGGACAACGCCTCGTCGTCAAGCTCCATCGGCTTGGCGTCTTCGTCCGAGTCATCGAAAGTGTACGCCTCGCTGAGCTTTGAACGCTTGACGCCGTTGTCCGTGTCGTCGTCGCCGTCTCGGTGGCTGCGCTTGCGGGCTGAAGAAGCGGCAGCCGGCGGTTCTGAAGCCGAGTATTCGTGCCGGAGTCTGGAGGAAGATGGTGCACGCCGGAGCGGCAAGCCGTTTGAAGACAATTGCGGGAGTGATCCGGTCGAGTTGGATGGCCTCGGCGAGGAATACGAGGCGGCCTGGGGCGCAGGAGATTGAGACGGCGTCGAACGAGCTGTCGCAATCAAGCCGAGTAGTGAGCGTGTGGTCTCGAGAGATGTCAAGGAGGAGCAAAGGACGCACTCGTAGAGATCCGACTACCCCTTTCCGCCATTTCTGGCGTCTGACCGCGCCCGTGTTCAGCCAGACGCGCGTACGAATTGCGGCGAGTCAGCTGCGGAGTCGAGGCGCCGCTGCCTGCGTACGGCGATGCAGTCCGAGATGCCTGCTTCGGGTTCGCAGTCGGCCTCCTCGGTGCTGCCCCGGAAGACTGGACGCTTCTGCGGCTTAAGACGGGATGAAGGAGCAAAAGTCAGCATGACCAAAGGCGATCGGGGCTGATGCTGCGGTCTGTCCACCGCAGCTGGCGCCTTGGATCTGCGTTACACAGCTCTCCCTGGCGCGCATGCAGCCCCAACGCAGGGCATAGCGCGGGAAAGTCAGTCAAGACTTACCTTCTCCTCGCTTCTGCCTTGGCTGCAGTGCCTGGACGCAGTCGGGTGTAGACCCAGATGGCCAAGGCGAGCCACAGGTACCACGGCACGCATCGCACGCTCCACCATGCGAGGCGGGTGGCGGGCGAGGACGCGGTCCAAGAAGTGGACGATCCGGATGACGACCCGGACAGAGTCGAAGCGATCTGCTCGACGCTGGACATGGCGAGCGCGTAGTCGAAGCAGCGTTCGATACTGATACACTCCTTGGACGGTCAGTCGGACGCGGTGAGAGAGAGCGGAGGCGAGGAGGTCGAACTTCTCTTGCAGTTGATTTTTTCGAAAGGAATTTGTTCGCGACCACTTTCTCGGATGCCAAGTACAGGAACAAGACGGTAATGCGTGTATGCGAACGATGCAAATATGCGAGAATGGGGCGAATGAGGCGCCGACGACAAGAGGACAAGAAAGGAGCTACGACAAATACCACACGACGTGCAGGCACCACAAGGTAACGGCCGGCCACGCGACTTCGCACAGGTCCCGCACCGCTTCCGCGAGTGCCTGTCCGACCGGTCCGCCGACGTTGCCGCCCACGACAGAAGCGACGGGGGCCGCGATCTTGCGCCAGGTGGATCGCACGGACCGATTCAGCGGGCGGACGAAGCGTCGATGCAGTGGGGAGAGGAGCGAGTTGGTGACGAGGCGGTCGAAGAGGCGATGAAGGAGATGCCACACTCGAGCGGGGAGGGTGGAAGGGCTGTGAGGACCGTGTCGGACCGAAGCGGTCCCGAACGGCGATCCGGAGAGCGAGTCGCGCGGCGAACCCGGTCGACTCGAACCCTCCCAGAGCCACACGCGCGACACTCTCCGGACATGCCCGCGCCCGTTCGAGCCCCCCTTCTCCGCGCCACTTCGACCGTTGCGCTCGAGAACCGATCCGTTCGGCGTACTCCGCCGCGAAGTCGGCAAGATGGCTCCTCCCCTCCGGTCCATCCCGCCATCGCCGCCACCCTTCTCGTCGTAGTAGTCGTCGCCGTCGTCCTCCTCGTCCGAGTCCGAGTCGGTGACGCCCGTGCCAGAGTACGGGCTCCCGTCGAGGTGCGTCACGCCCCCGAGCAGGGCCGGGAACTGCGACTCGGCATCGTCGACGTCGGCGTCCTCCTCTGCCGTGGTCGCCCTCCGCGCCGAGGTCCCTCCCCCCGCGAGTGCAGACAACTTTTGCGACAGCGAGCGGATGTGCCCGTTCCTCGCAGCTCCGTTCTTGGCTCGCAAGCCCCCCGCGCCGTCCTTGCCGCCGCCTCCCATCGAAGGCAGGCCATTCGCTCGCGCCGAAGGCGCTCGTCGATGTTTCCGGCGCTGGAAGTAGGCCTGCGTCGCGGCGGCGAGTTTCGGGACGAAGAAGAAGAGGAAGAAGCACGCCGCGAGGGGGATGTACAGGTGCACGTAGGTCCCGATCTGGTCCGGGAGGGTGCAGTTCGTCTGCGTGTATGTGTACGAGACTGGCATGTCGGAGAGGTCCGGGTTGTCGAGCGAGTCGGAAGGAGGTAAAGGCGCGTAGAGCGAAAGCAGGTGATAGCCCGGATGCCGGACGCCCATAGCCATGCTCTGCGAAGAGACCTCTCGTCAACGGTCATCCGAAACATCGAGAAAGTTAGATCAGCACTGCTCACGAAAGCCTTGACGGTCGTTTCCGTCACGGGGGTCTTGCCGTCGAGTGGCGAAACAAACTCGGTCGCGTAGACGCACGAATCGTGATCGTCGCCGCTGTAGACCAGACTCGGTCGCACCCGGTCCATCAACCACTTGGTCGTCTGCTCGTCGAGTTCGTTCTGGTAGTTCCGACCCGTCCCTTGCCGGATGGGCCGCGAGGCTTCGCGCGCACGACCGCAGGGAGTCCCTTCCGGTCGGTACAGCGGGATGTGGGTCAACAGGATCCGAGGCTGGGTGATTGGCCCTGTGCAGGACAAGATGATGTCAGATCCGCCGCCGTCAGTCGGTCGGCGATGAGAGAGAGAGAGAGAGAACTCGCCGTCGCCCAAATCGTCGAGCCATTGCTTCATTTCGCTGTACTCTCCTCCGATGTCACCGTGGACAAACTCGGGCTCGAGCAACGCCATCGCGTCGACCCAGACGACGCTCCATCCGTTCCATTCCCGTTCGCCCCACGTAGGTCCGAACCCTTCGCTGAACCTCTCGCGGGCGTATGCGGCGAGGGACGAAGATGGCGAGTGCAGTCCGAGGTCATGGTTACCCGGGACGAGGATGGACGGGATCGGCGGCACGAGGTGTTGGGACGAGCCGCGGTGACCGTAGCGCGACAGGGTCGAGAAGAGCGATGTCGACGCGCGCGGGAGGGGAAAGTTGCGGTGGAAGCGGTGGACATATCTCAGGTGTCTAGGGGCCGGGTTCAGAGGTTCAGCAAGCGCCGATGCAGAATATGGGCACGCGCCGACTCACTCTTTCTTGTCAATCATCTCGGTCCCGGAATCGAGCAAGTCGCCCAACCAAACGACCGCATCGACCCTGCCTCCGCTCTTGCCTCTGCTCAACCGACTGACGGCCCTCCAGCTCTTCCGCGCATACAGGTCGGTCATCTTGACCCCGAGCCACTTTAAGAAGGGGTTCCGGCCCGGGTAGGACCGCATGTCGAGCAGTTGCGGGTCGGCGACGACGAGGACATGGAACGGGATCCCCCCGGGTTTGTGCGCCTCGGCGGCGAGTTTCCATCGATCGTCGGCGGTCCAGCCGCGCGATGCTGACGAGGAGGACGCCCGCGATGAGGGCGGTGGCGGCGGTATTGACCCGTCCCAAACCCGTCCCTTGACCGAGGGTGAGTCGTCGAACCCGCACGACCATGAAGCGGCGACTCGGAAGCTGAGGATTTCGGCCCAGAGTACGAGCAAGACGAGGAGGGCGCGGAGGAGGAGGATTAGGGATGGTGGGAGCGGCGGGGTGAGAGTTCGGGGTCGGCGAGGTTGCGGTCGTGGCAGGAGAGAAGGCGAGCGGATGATCGGGGACGAGACAATCCTGCGGGTTTATTTTACCCCGCCAGTACACCGTTTGTCAGCAATCGATAATCCTGTAGGTGTAGGCCCCGAAGCCGGTCCTGGGCATGACGAGCGGAGTTGCCGATGATCGTCCACCACAGCAAGGGGGTGGTTTGCTCTCACCTATTCATGGTGCAGCCTCGTCCTCCCTGCGTGCGTAGTGAAGCGTCTGACCCCCAAGAGATGTCGCTACGGCTGCTTCGCGAAGGGTGCCGAAGTCGGGGTCGTCGAGTGATGAGCGGCGCTCAGGGGGTTACTTCCGAAACGTGGCTTCGACTCCGGGACGAGCCGGAGTACGCGAGCTCTTCGGATACGGTCCGGTCGGATGCTCTTTCGCCTGGCCCCTCTCTCCTGAAGAGAGCTGCAATGCGGCAGGGGTTGCTGCTGCAACTGGTTGGGTGATTGAGCGAGCGTGCGGCGAGTTGGGCGAGATCGAGAGTCGAGTCGAGTCGCAGCGGGCGGAGTAGGCGATACCTTTGCTCGCGTATGCAGATCAGGGCTGACTATGCGCTATGCACGCTCCTGTGAAAGTGCAGTGTAGCGAGTGTGCGTCGATCACTCCAGCTGCTGCGTCTCGCCTTCGCTTCCGCGTGAGCGCCTCTCTCCGTCTCTCGACGCGCCATAGACACGTTCGGACGACTGTAGAGCGCCAAGATATGGCCAGCGAACCCCTCCTTGGATCAGCCTGGCTCCTCTCGCAATCACCCTCGGCGACTCCGACCGCCTCCTCCTCCTCCGAGTCGTCCTCCTCGGCGCCGTCGAGTTCGACTCACACGAGGATCACGCCCGCCGTCTGCGACAACTACTCCCTCTTCAAGCGCCTCCTCGATCAGTCCCGCCGCGCGTCCGACGATGCCATCACGACGAGGTTGAACCGCGCCGCCGCCTTGGCCGGAACCGTCGTCAGCGGTCGCGGGTCCGCTCGCGAGATGGGACCGACAGAGTGCGACGCCGTCTGGAGGGATATCGTCGCACGCTGGGACGAACGGTCCAAAGCCCTCGAGTACTGCGACAAGGCCCTCAGACACACGCAGGAAACGGGCAGGATCGCCACCACCACCACCACCGCCGCCGCCACTGCGACTCGTCCGGATCGGAGCCGGGAGGATGAGATCGCGCCCGTCAGAGGACTCAGTGCAGATTGGAAAGAGCAAGGGCGAGGCGTCATGGACGAGGCAGAGCTCAAGGTCAGTCCACCTGCGTCCTTTTTTTTTCGTTCCCGGACCTCTTGTCTACCATTGCAGCAACGACGGGAGAGGAGCCCTCTTCTCCCACGCGACGACAACTTTGGCTAATATGCCCCCTCCCCCCTCCGATATGGCAACGGCATACAGCGTTCCCGCCTCCAGACCGAACTCGCCGTCGAGCAAATCATCCGCGCCCGAACCCTCGCCCTCTTCTCGTCGCGGTGTCCCTCCCATCCCCAGTCCAACCCACCCATGCCTGCGTTACCGGCGTTGGGGGGCAGCGAGAACGAAGACGAGGAGCGGAGGAGAAGGAGAGGGAGGGACGAGCGAGGTCGAGTGAGGTGGAATTGAGCGCACGGGATCGATCAACCGACTATCGTGCGCCGCGGGGCGAGAAGCATGGTTGCGCTTACGTCCTTGTTGGTGTCGGCTTTAGAGTTGCGGATGTGGGTGTATGTCTGGCCCCTTCCACCACTCTTGGACGTTCGAAGGTGCCTCTCAAGGGTGTTCGGACAGACCCGACCGTGCCCGAGATGCTGGCAACTCCACAGAGTGCGCCCCCTGACTGTGGGAAGAGCGTGTTTGTTTCTAATGCTATGTATGACCGCTGTGTGGTGACGCGCTTGGGCCAATTCGTCGCTCGCTCTTTCCTCCCCCACATTCGGAGCCGCCGACGAGCCTCTGATCTCGGTCTCTCTGCTCCACCCAAGCCACGACAGCAGCAGGAACTCACTGGTCTCTACTCTCGTACCACAACGAATAAACGCCCACCCCTCTTCTCAGCCCTGTCCACGCTTCAAATCGCGCGACGTCGTCATCTGGGTTGCCAATCTATTCTCGCTTCCCGAACGCTTCTTGCATTCTCTCCTCTCCCTCCTCTCGCCCGCGACCCTGCGGCAGACCAAGTATCACACCCAAGCAGATCTATTCGTGAGTCAGCTACATTCCCTTGACTCTGCAGAGCCCACATCGGCGTCCACGAAGCAGTCCAGAGCCTCGGACCCGGTGTGGGGCAAACTTCATCGGTGTCGCTCGGTCGGGCGGTCGGGCAGCTCACTGGCGGAGGGCCCGGGAGGCCTAGTCTGACGGACAAGAATGCGTCAGGTCGAGGTTGAAACGAGGTCCGCCCAGGTCAGGCGCCGTGAAGGGCGCGACTGGAGCACCAAGCAGTCCTGGCCTGGCGTACCTGCCTAGCTTTGCCCTGCTTTCAGTTCGACTGACTCACCTTCATATAACTGATCCGCAGAACGCTCCCTCTCCTCAAAGCATACCCGAAGCGGCAGCCAATACCCGCAGAATGGCATCTTTCTCGCCCCCGCTTGGGGTGACGACTCTTCTCGCCGCGTCGTCTGCGGCAACCGAAGGACCCGA
Organism: Rhodotorula sp. JG-1b; assembly: GCA_001541205.1. Classification (NCBI taxonomy): domain Eukaryota; kingdom Fungi; phylum Basidiomycota; class Microbotryomycetes; order Sporidiobolales; family Sporidiobolaceae; genus Rhodotorula; species Rhodotorula sp. JG-1b. The sequence continues at coordinate 27,920 of KQ954541.1, read as the reverse complement.
CCAGAGCCCTTCAAGGATTCACTTTACTTATACCCTCGCTTTCGGCGAGACCTCGTCGTCGGAGCAGAGGCGTACCGTACCTGAAGTCTGGACCAACCTGCCGAGCGACGATGTTGCCGCCGCCACGACGGAACGATGGCACGCACTCGAACTGCTTCCTCTCACCGGACAAGAGCAGCCGAAGAGAAATGGCGCGCCGCTGTATACCGCTTCGGTACCGGTCCCGGGCGAGATGGGCGACTACGAGTACACGTACCGTTTGCGGGATCTCGATTCCGGCAGGGTGGAATGGCTCGGCTCGGCGGACGGCAACGGCAAGATTCGGGTCGTCGCCAGCAGCCCCCGTGGTGCTTCTGAAGCGGCATGGGACGGTCCGAGGCTCAGCGGGGGAGGGTCCGGAAGCGAATGGAAGAGGTACGAAGGGCAGGCGGCGGTGGCGGCGGTGGGGACGTTTCGTTTGCGCGAGACAGAAGCCGGACCGGAAGAGTTTGAGATCGGCGAAGAGGTTATCCCGCAAGACTGGCGCGAGGCGGGAGCTACGGACGGGCTGGTCTGGGAGCAGACCAAGTGAGTGATCGTTTGCCCCTCGGCCTACCCAAACCTGTTTTGGCTGACTATTACGACCCGCAGTCCTTCCTGGCTTGCGCCTCGACACCTCACGGGTGCCCATCCGCTCGAGTCCCTCTCGCCGAAGTTCCCGGCTCAGCTGCTCGTCTTGCGAGCGCGACCGACGGAACACCACCTCGAGTACCGCTACCTCGTCCTCTTCCCCTTCTCGACCAATCAAGTCCGCTCGTACCTCCGCAACGGCGGCGGTGGCGGTCGCGCGACGGTTCAGCTCCGGTGCGAAGCGGACGCGACAACCGGCGAAGGAAGCGACGCGGCAGGACACCTTGCCGTCGCTTGGGGATCGCAGGGCCACTTGAACGAGGTCCTCCAGCTCGCAGTCGCTGCGGCTCGCGCTTCGCAGTCGGGAGAGACCATCTCGGACCTGCTCGCGAACGTGCGGGGCGAGTCCGAGATCCTCGACACGCCAAAGCCGCTCGGCGTTTGTACCTGGAACGCGCTCTCCGGTGGCGGTTCGACTCCGGACGACTACACGGCTTCCGCCGTCCTCGACTGGCTCGATGCCTTGCTCGCCCAAGAGAATCAGGATCGTCCCCTGGCGGCGGGAGCGGTCAAGACGGTCCTGCTCGACGATGGATGGCAGGACGTCTCGACCTATGTCGACTTTGACGAACCGGTCGACGACACGCACGCGAACCGTAAAGCTCTCAAGAGCTTTCAGTGCCGTCGTGAATGGTACGATCTCGATGAAGACGACGGCGACGCGACCATGGCGGCGGCAGGCGAAACGGATGCCGACGCGACCATGGCGGCGGCGGCTCAGAAGAGCAAAAAGTTCTCGGTCGATTCGGGGTACGAAGGCAGTCCGGACGCTGTGCGACACTTGAGGGAGCTCGACGACGAAGCTCGCGAGGGCACTTGCTATGAATTGCGAGACGTCGTTCGCCGGATCAAGGCGAAAGGGATCGAAAGAGTCGGCGTCTGGATGACGCTTTGCGGGTAAGCTCTTCCCTTGATCCGCTTCCGGCTCCCAACAAAGTGAGCTGATCATTTGCGCTACAGCTACTGGGACGGGTTGCACCCAGAGAGCGCACTCTCCGACACGTATACCCTGCGGAGGGTGACGCTCAAGTCGCCAATCGACTCGAGCGATCAAGGTCACCTGTACCTTCCCGTTCTCGCCGACCTGCGGGCTTACTACACCGACTACTTCACCTCGCTGCATGCCGCCGGAGTCGACTTTGTCAAAGTCGATGACCAGTCCAAGATCGACGCGTTCTACGAGCAGGAAGTCGGCGAGGACGAGGAGGACGGTGCTCGTCCCGAGAAGGTCGGCGACCTTCGGCAGGCAATGCTGCACGAGATGCGGGCTGCCGCGGACCGGATCTTTGGCGCGCAAGAGGACGCCGTCATCCACTGCATGGCGGGCTCGCCGCGGATCTGGGGTGGCGACCTGGCTGTTCTCGGCGCCAAGTGCGGCCGGTCCATCATCCGCAACAGCGACGACTACTTTCCCGACGAGGTCGACTCGCATCGGTGGCATGTCGCGCTCAACTCGGTCATGACGGTTCTCACGACCGCTTTACGCCTCGTCCCCGATCTCGACATGGCGCAGGCCGAGCACCCGTACGCCGGACTGCACCTGCCTTTCCGTGCCTTCTCCTCCGCGCCTGTCTACGCGACCGACGTCGATTCGCTCCAAGGATGGAGCAAGCTCGTCGCCACCACGCGCGAGGGTGTCCGGGTTCTGCAGAATCGCGTACCGGCCGTGAACGGGGCGATGCTCGAAGGCCGTCTGTGGGACGACGTGATCGGCCAGGACGAGAAGCAGAACGCGCCCGCAGCGCTCAAGGTCGGCCTGCCGGTTCCGAGCGCGCATGGAGCGCATCTCGGAGTGTGGAATTGCTCGAACGCCGAGTCAGTCAGTACCGTCCTCGACGCGAGCGACGCTGCCGCCGCACTCGGTCGCACGATCTCGTCGCTGCCGGATGCCGCCCGGAGCATGCTGCTGTACGACGCCGAGGCGACCTTTGCTCGGGAGGTTCCGCCCGCGGATCTTGAACGTAGCGCTGCGCAGCCTCAGTGTTTCGCTCCGCCGCTTGTCGCGGTGCAAGTCGGACAGAAGGAGTCGAAAATCTTCTCGCTAGTTCCCATCTTTGCCGTCGACGGTGGCAACTCGACTTCGTCCGCGGTGGCCTGCCTCGGTCTACTCGGCAAGGTCGCCGGTCTTGCCGCAGTCCGACAAATCGCCTTGGTCGCCGCGGAAGGTGCAGCCGACACCGAGGCCACGCCGGAGGCCGGCTCGGTCACCTCGACCACGGCTCGCCCCGCGCAAAGTACGGGTCGTATCCTTCCAACCCCGCAGGGGCGCCTTCCCTACCTCCTTGCGCACTTTGCCGGGATGTTCCGCCACTCGTCGACTGACGAACGTGACCCTAGTCGGAGGCCGCCGGCGCGCACGCCCAAGTCGGAACTTTCTGCGATGGCGCGCGAATTCCTCCGGTCACCCATCCGCACCCTCTTCCACGAGCTTCGGGCGCTCGTCTCCTTCGGCTATGCGGCCATCGTCTGGGCCGCCGCCGGGGCGAGCAACATGGGTGCGTCGACTACTGCGACTCACTCGCGCGCTGTCACGGCACCGTCTGCCTCCGACGCTGGCGCCAACGGAGACACCCTCTTGAGCGTCGAGATCGACTATGTTGGAGACCGGCTCGGATTCTACTTCTCCGTCGCGGCCCGTCTGGACCGAGTCCGCTTCTTGCTCGACGGCAAAGAGATCCATACCCGGTTCTTGCGATCCAATAAGCACGTGCCAAACATCGTCGAGGTCGATGTCGAAGGCGCTTGGAAAGACACGGCCTCGGGAAACGCTTCCAAGGGCGAGGAGGGGCGAAAGTCGTGGCTCGTCACTCTTCAGCATGTACAGTAATGGCATTCTGTAGCTTTAACTTTTGATGCACAAACTTTTCCTCTCGGTCAGGCCGGAAGGACTTTTTCCGCGCCCAGAACCCGCCGTGTAATTTCAAGAGTTGAATACTTTGCTGAAGAGCTGGTCGTGCCGGCTCGCGACAACCTCTCCAAGCGGCCACGATGTTGCCGGAGACCCGTGTAATCGCGCTTCCTGTGCGCCAGCCTCCCATGTCGGTCGCCAGTCGAGGTCGTCGTCCCACCAGTCTCCTCCTTCCGCCGGCGGCTCGTCCGCTGCATGTGACGCGATCTCCGCCTTGTCTATCGGGGTTTCGGGAGGGCGTATCGGAGCCGTTTCTTGTAGAGCGGCCGAAATCATGTGCCGGGTGTCGTTGACGAGCATGCGGTGCGCGAGGTAGGGTCCGATCGAGTTCATTCGCACGGCCGAGGACAGTAGTGATCGGGCATGCAGGAATAGGAACAGGTGCAGTGCAGAATCTGCAGCGTGACCGAGTCCATGTCTCGACGTCAGTACTGATATAGAGGGCGAACTGGGCCAAGGCGGCAGAAAGGGAAACTGCAGCGCACCGATACCGACGCCGATCGCGGCCGTCAGGACTCCAAAAGCGACGCTCATGTGCCCGTTGCAGCCATTCTCTGCTGTCTTGACTGCATTTCGGTACCTGGAGACGAGCCGGATCGTCGCTTCGTCTCGCGCCGCTTCCGAACTCCCGATCGGCGGTGCAAAGGCTCGGTCGTACAGCGTGAGGAGGGCGACGCCTTGAGCGACTGAAGCTCTTCGAGCGACATGGTTAAGTGTCATGGTCTCGCAGAGGATGTCGACGGCGTGGATCGGGGCAAACGCAGTTTCGACTTGGCGCGAAGTCGATTCCGTCTCCTCGCCTGTGCCGAGAGGCATTCTTGTGACCGCCGCATGGGCTTGGCGAACGAGCGGGAGATTGAGTCGTGCATACGAGTGCAGGGACTGGCTGATGAACGCGTTGATCGGTCCGTCGGGCGCATTTGGCAGGGGCGGGGCGGCCGAGAGCTGCGGTCGTTCCGTCGCCGATCCGGGCCTGCTCGGGGGCTCAGCGATGGAGGAGTAGCCGTGTTGTAGCCAAGACTCGAGGCCAGAAGAGGCGACAAAGCCTCCCGTCGGCAGGTTTGAGTCGCTCAGGACGAGGAGGAGATAATCTTCGAGCGACTTGTCGAGGTCGAACTCCGGTGCGTCCAGGGCGGCAGATCCGCCCACATCCAGCGTCTTCATGGGTTGTGTCGGCGCGAGGGCGTGCAGATGTGCGTAAAACCGATGTGGAGAAGGCAGAGGAAGAGCGCATCTCATCGTAATCGTTTGCGGAGACGACGCGAATTTGCTGCACGTGCAGTTAAAAGCCCTTTACATAGTGTAGCCGACAAGGCACCAAGCAGCTGATCAAAGGCGTGCTCTCGTAATAGTTAGCACCAGTTCTCGCTCATTGCAGCTAGAGCTGGAACTCCATTTCTCCCGGTTGTCCGCCGGCAGCTTTCCTCGCCCGTTCCATCACTGCCAACCCGACGCCTTCTTCCGGGACCGCCTCGACAAAGATCAGGTCGACGCCGACCTTGCCAGAGGTATCGTTGTCGGGTACGTAGTGGTCGAGGAAGCGGAGGCCGGCAAACAATCGTTGTGCCGCTTCGAGCGGGTGGTCTCGACTCCCGAGAGAGTACGAGAGGACGTCAATCTCGTCGAGGTCCGGCAGGTTGGACTCCTCGTCGTCCGCGAGGTTGGCGAAGGGGGAAGGCGGTGCGGGAGGAAGGCGGACGAGTTCGCAGGGCGGGAAGACGCGGGACAGCGAAGTCGCCCCGAGCGCGGAAAGGGTCGTGTCCGTGAGCATGAGCCCGACTCGGAACCGAGGGTGGTGACTGGTAGAGGCGCTGTCGTCCCCGTCGTCCTCGGCGACAGCAGCGGGCGCGTGCGTCAGGGCGGTGAGCTGCACCAGGTCCTGCAGGCTCGGCAGCGGCCCGTCTGCAGACGCTCCTGCGACCGGCTTGACAAGGACTACCTTGGCGTTCCCCGGTGCATAGTGCTTGTACTTCATGCCGGGCGTCGTCGGCCTCTCCTCGAGGTCCTCGCTGCGGAAGTCGCGGGCGTAGACGCGAATGCGCTTCCGCGCTCCCGTCTCGGCAGGGCCCTCCTCCTCGGCGGCGGCGGCGGATGCTCCGAATCCGGCTTCGCGCAGACACGCCTCGATCTCCTCCGCCGAGACGCCACCTGCGCGCAAGACTCGCAGTTCGCCTTCGCCCGGTGCGCCGTCCGCGGGCGCGACCCAATCCACCACGGTACTCTCGACGCCGACTTGACAGCTCCCGCCGTCCAGGATCGCACCGAGTCCGCGCCCGTGTCCGAGATCTTCCACGACGTGTGCGGCTGTGGTCGGACTCGGTCGGCTAGAAAGGTTGGCGCTCGGGGCGGCGAGGGGAAGATCGGCGTGCCGGATCAGGGACAGTGCCAGGGGATGTGACGGCATGCGGACGCATAACGACGGCTGCCCGGCAGTGACTTCGGGGGCGACAGCTCGCCGCGGCGGGTACCGGACTTCGGTTGGCGGGGTGTCGACCTCGACGGCTTTGCCCTTCCCCTTTGGGTCCAGGGGGAAAATGAGGGAGAGCGGACCGGGCCAGAAGCGGTCCATCAGGGCTTCGTACATCTTTGGGATGACGGGGTGACCGTCCTTGCCGTTTATTGGCAACAGGTCGAACAGCATGTCCCGGCTCGAGACATGCACGATGAGCGGGTTGTCGCTCGGCCTCCCCTTTGCGGCAAAGATGCGCTTGACTGCCACGGAGGAGAGGGCAGAAGCTCCGAGGCCGTAGACGGTCTCGGTCGGGAACGCGACAGGCAGATCTTGATGAAGCAGAGACGAAGCCGTGTCGAGCGACTCGTTGAGGGCCGACTCTGGGCTCGTCGGCAGGAGGGGGGCATCGACGGGGGCCGACTCGGAGATTAAACTTGAAGAAGACGAGGCGATGGGCGTCGGATTGGGAGTCGACATGCTGTACGGGCGTGCGAAAGAGGTCGTCGAGATGGGGCGGCAGCAACGAGAGAGGGCGCGGAGCATGCGCCGACCTCGAGATTCGATCTTTGGCGCTCTTTTTGCTGCAAACGAAATTGCAGCGGTCAGCTCCACAGTATGGTCCTCTCGAGTGTACAGGTGGAGCGTTGCGAGCGGCACAACAGTCCGTCGCTGAGCACAGCCTCCTCAGCGGAAGGATACACACCTCCGGGCGAGAGAGCGAGTCCCGGCCGGTTCAGAGCGATAGAGTGTACTCACGTGGGATAGCTGAACTGCCTCCTCTTGCACTTTGGCGGGCGGGCTTGATGACGTCGAAGGCAAGAGCTTCGCTTCGAAGCGATGAGATCCGGCTTGGCCTCCCGCCGACCACTCGCATACAAGCATACTCCTGCCCGTGCGGGTCCTATTCAGTGCACCGCTGTATGGAACGTGAGCCAGGCGCTTCGTCCTAGCGCTGACCGTCCCTGTCTTCGCCGAACCCATCGCCGCCCATCGTCATCTCGCTTGCTCGCTACTCCCGCCTGCGGATGGAACAGCATCGTGCATTGCTATCATGCTATGCGCATTTCGGTGCTCCGCGGTGACGCGCCAGGATGGCCGAGACGCTGTCAAACTCGAGAACGCAAGCCGCTGGCGTCGAATCTGCTCTTGCTCGGTGAGGCGGCCGAACCTAAGCAGCAGGCGATCATGATAGTCCTCTGCATGGCGACCGAGTGCTCGTACCTATGCAGCGGTCGATCATATTCGCTCCCGTCGCTGCGGGCGGCGGGCCTTGACACCTGCTCCAAGGTTTCGCTCTCCGCTCGGCACGCCACCGCGACCGCTCCAGCAAAGGCAGCTGCGCAGAACAAAGTCTCCAACACGAGAAGGGCTATTCGGTGGACTCGCGGCGCGAGGAGTGAATTTGGGAATCGGGATATATTACGACACGAGAGACGCTGGAGGGCGGAGACGAGAGTGGCATGAAGATGGACGGGTAGTCAAGTCAAGGAACAGGAGATAAGGGTGGAGCAGGGCAAAGGGCAAGAGAGGAAAATCTATATGGAAGGGTGAGAAATGCAGGTACGGTTTACACAACAGATTGTGTCAGGAGCGCGAGGCGTGAAGAAGAAAGGGCGCGGGGAGAAATCGTGTCGCGAGAGCGAGTCGGTGGATGGAGAGCGATCCAAGTGTGTACCGTGTGCCGCGGCTGCTTGAGCGAGGCTAGAGACTGTAAGCTCGCTGGTGAGGAGCGGCGCCACGAGTGAATGTGGGGAAATGTCGTCGGGGCGGCAGGCGGATCGACAAGACGACGGCAGCGTCTGGAAGTTGGCTGCTATGTAGCAGACTCGCCGGCGACAGTCCGGGCTGAGATAGGCGGATTCCGTTACTCCATCATGACATCTTCCTCTGTCGTAGGCGCAATCGGTTGATTTCGATCGGTCGATGATGGCCGCGGTTTGCTCGACCGCAAGCGAGTTTTCCAACCACCTTCCTCCGGTTCCGTGGCGGCGGCGGCTGGGGATCCAAACGAGGCGAGCGTCGGGACTCGTTCCCTCGAACACGCGGGGGCGCGCACTCCGGGCGGGAGCGATTGTTGAGCGGTGCTCGCGCGACCGAAAGGACTCCTCTGCGCGGGCGAGTTGGAAGGCAAGCCGATAAGGCCGTTCTTGGGCGAGGCAAAGGCGTGACTGGCGTTCAAGGACGAGGGCGAGAAGGCGCTGCCGAAGGAGGTGGAAGGACCAGGGGCCATGCCGGACAGTGCCGACGAGGTCGAGGCGAACGACATCGGGGACCCGAACGGTGCGGCGATGCCCTCCCCGGTCGGCCGCCATCCGTTCCACCCGCCGAGGTGCTGTGCAGTCGCGGCGTTCCCAATGGTGACGTTGCTCGTCAACGCAGGCGGCAACGGGTGCGCCACTGCACCGCCGGCAGGTGGGAGGACGCCCTTGAGGAACGACGAGAGGACAACGAGTTCGCGATCGCGCTTCGAGTCGATCGCGAGGTCGCTGTTGAGCAGTGCGAGCAAGTCGTCCTCGTCCACGGCAGCCGAGTTGGGCACGGCGGCGTACGGGGCCTGGGTGGTCTGCGGCGAGGAAGGTGCCCGAGCCGGATCAGGAGGAGGCGGCGGCGGCGGCTGCATCGCGTCGAGCCAGGGTGCGGGTCGAGGGGCGAGAGGCTCGACGACTGCCGACATGCGCCAGCTGGCCAGCTGCAAGCAAAAGCGTGCGCGCGTGGGCGAGTCGAGTGCTAAGCTGTCGGATCGACACAACAGGCGTGCGATCTGCAAGAAAGCGCGGCTCTTCGTCTCGCTCTCCACACACGCGCGTTCCCCTCCACGCTCTTCTTTTCGACACGTCAGCCGCTTTTCTTGCGCTTTTCAATCATCTCGCAAAGCTGGGTTTTCTTGACGAAATGCGCAATGTCATTACTGTCGGAAAGCCTGTCGACCTGCTCCAGTACCGTAGCCACGTCCGCTACCCTGCACGAGGGTGATGGATCTAAACCGGCGGAACCGAAAATGCCGGCCGGTTAAAACAATCGCAGTGTCATGAAGGTACAGTATGCAGTGGCCGGGTAAGCACGGCTTTGGCGCCGGAGTGCAAAGCTACATCAGCACTCTCGCGGACAAGATCCTGCTGGCTGTATCGGTACATACAGTCAGCTGCGGACGTGGCGAACGAGCTCCTGGACAGTTCCGAATGGAGCGGCCGCAGCACTGCGCAGCGAGGCCGGAAGTCGCCGCTGTCTGGGCGATGCGGTCCATATCTGTCGCTTCTGTCTTGCACGCCGTACATCGTCGTCCAGCAATGAAGTTGTCGGCGCACTGGAGGGCAACAGACGGCGAGGGACCCCGGCTCACATCGCCATGCCAATCACGCCCACATTATAGCTGTAGCTGACCCGCTAGCCGGGGCAGACGCTCTTCTTCCGCGCCCGTCGAGATCGAAGAACTGATGGAAGAGTCGCTCGGATGCGAGCGGTGACTGATGCCGTCACCTCGGAGGGTCCGGAGCAGTGGAAAAGGTATGGCGCAGCCCGCGCAGGAGAGCGTCCAGCACAGATATCTCAGCATGAGTGCCTTGCGTCTAGCATCGACGTTGCCCACTTGCGACAGGTGACGACTCGGTTGCGAATGATGTCGGCAAGACAAGGCAAGAAGTCGAACGGAGGCAGGGACGCAGCGGACGCAGCAGTTCAGGCCATCTGGCGTATAGCGATGTAGTCTCGTCAGCGGAGCCGTTATAGAGCTGTTCTGTGAAGACGAGTGTATGGTGTGAAGTCGACCTGCGTCGCCGCGTCTCATCGCAGGTCGGCGTCTCCCACAAAGGTCGCTCTGCAGCGCACCATGTCAAACGAAGACGCGATCTCTGCCGATTCGTCTGCGGCTCCGGCGATTCCAACGTTCAAGCGCAAGAAGCGCCCGCAAGCCGTTCGTTCATCTCTGCTTCGAGGCGACACTCCCGGCGGCGATGCTTCCGACTCGTCCGCTCGCGAGCAAACGCCTCTCAGTGGCTTTGAAGGCGATGCAGAGGACTCTACAAGGTCCGCCCCGCAGCCCCTCGATTGGACTTGCGTCACCACTCGAGAAGGGACGCTGATCAAAAACTGCCATCCCCTTGCAGCGAGACCCTCGAGGAACTTCTGGCGCTCCGCCGGCTCAAACGGAGCACCGCTGGACTCGAACTCGATCGCCTGAACTCGGGCGAGCGCAAGAAGCGGCCGAAAGTACCGAAGACTGGCGAGGGCGGAGAGGAAGGGGTCGTCGTCACAAGCAGCGGCATGCTTGAAGGCACCGGTGGCGGCTTGAGAGCAGGCGCCGGCGACCGCATTCGCGACGATAGGTATGCTTGACTAGCGGCCGTCCCTCGCCGGGTACCGCCGATGGACCATTCGGTCACGATCGCGTGCTGACTTCTGCTCCGCAGCGAGGGACCGGAAGCTAAAGCTCGCAAGATCATCAAGACGGACAACTTCACCGGTCAGACCAACACGGTCGACGTAGACAAGCACATGTGCGTCGTCGGGCTGTGTCATTCTGAACTCAAGGGGGCCGATAACTGACCCGCTCGACTTCCCAGGCTCGCCTACATCGAAGCCGAGCTTGCCAAGAAGCGCGGGCCGAGCGACGAGGCGAGCGGCGACGCGACCACGAGCAAGCCGTTCGACCCGCGCGACGAGCTGTACAAGGTCGCGGAAAAGTACAAATTCGCCGACATTGAAGAAGCGGAGAAGGGCAAGAAGGAGAGGGACGAGGAGGAAGGCAATGTCACCCTCAGTGCGAGTATGCTGATGGGTATTCCAGAAGTGGATCTGGGCATCGAGTACGCAGCTCGCGTGACTCTTCCAGCACGCGAAACCCAGACGCTGACGGCAGACGCGTCCGTCGTTCTTCCTTGTCGCAGCACCAAACTCAAGAACATCGAAGCCACGGAAAAGGCCAAGAGGAGCTTGCAGGATGCGCGGTCAGCTCGTGCAGGACAGGACGATGGAGATGAGTTTGCTGCGAACCGATGTAAGATCCCACTCGAGCGTGACGAGCTCCCTTTGTTTGCGTTGCTGATGCTGACGCTTTCCACCACACCGCCTCGCAGTCTACCGTCATCGCCGTGTGCTCGAATCCGATTCGGACGCTCTTGCGCGCGCAAGGGCCGAGGCGACGGTGGCAGCCGATCCGAACAACTCCAGTTCGGACGCCGATTCGCGCAAATCGAAACACCGCGAGGGCCGACGCGAGCTGGCGACGGACGAGATGGCGCTGGCACGCTTCAAGAAGCGGCAGCAGCAGCAGTGGGGCAAGTGAGCGCAGCGAGACCATCTGGAATACCGAGTGTTGTTGTATCGCCAAACAGTCCGCTGAAAGATGCTGGCTCGCGAGCGGGCGTTGCAAATAATGGACACAACATGCGGCTATGGCGCACTTCTACAACAGAGTGGGTGAGGTGGGTTGTGTGTCTGCATTTGCCGATTCCGGACGCCCTTGAGCGATTCTGCTCAGGTCGTTCTTGAACTCGTCTTGCCCGTCGAGATCCTGCGTCAGAGATGGGGAATCGTGAAAGCCCCAATCGTCGAGGTCGTCCTCTTCGGTAGTGGCAGATATATGTTCGGAGGACGCCCCGTTGCCGGGAGTAGCGTTTGCGCTCGAATCGACCGGAGTCGCGCCGACGCCGGTTTCGGTCCCGAGGACAGTCTCCGGCGGCGGGACCTCCTCTGACGGCGTCGGTCTGGCGCTTTCCGGGATGATCTCCTCGTGCTCCTCCTGGAAGCCCCATTCGTCCTCGTCGGACGCGTGCGCAGGCGGGTCGGAGTGGCCAACTCCGTCGATCTCCTCGACTGACCGATCTGCTGCCGGGCCTTCCTCCACTGTGGACTCGTGCGCGGTCGAAAGCGCCTCGGAAACCGAGGCGGAAGTAGGTTCCTGCGCGTCCACCTGCTCCGTCTCCTCTTCGAGATCTAGACCCCAATCGTCGGCGTCCGGCGCCGGTGAGGGTGCGTACGCGAGATTCGGCGGGGTCGCTGAGAGTTGCGCGGGACTCGGTGGATGTGCAGAGCCGTTCGCGTCGGCAGGAGCTGCTGCCGACAAGGATGAAGGTGCCGGTACCGACGACTTCGGAGGTTCTTCCTCTTCGGCCTCCTCCTCGTGGCCAAAGCCCCAATCGTCTTCGACGCCGCCCTCGCCAGGGATCTCGTGTACACCGCCAGATACGGGTGCAATTAGGATGACAGGCGTAGACTCTTCTGAGAGTCCTGAAGTGGTCGCCACCGATGGTGTCGTCGACGCTTTAGTCGTGATCCCCTCAGACATGGCGGCTGCCGGGGGTTTGGGGGAGGGGGAGAGTGGAGCCGGCGAGAGAGCCGGCGTCGGCGAAGGTGGTCGGGATCGAGTTGCATCCGAGCCAGACCAGTCCTCGTCCCAGGCGTCTTCGACGTCGGAAGTGGGCGCAGCATTGGAGTAATAGGGAGGTGGGTTCGTAGACGTGGCGGGTGCAGCGGAGTGCGCGGGGTGGGGAGGAGGGTACGAGTGCAGACTTGGCTGCGGACGAGGTCCGGATGCATCGCCGAACGAGTCGTCGCCTTCGAGATCCGCATCGAAGAGATTGACCGCATCAGGTGGACGCGCCTGTGACCGCTCCTTTTTTCGGTACTTGTCGTCGTCGTCGTCTCCGCCGCCGCCGCCAAGACCAGAGTATTCACGGTCCTCACCATCCTCCGAGCCCGGTTTCCGCCGAATCTCGCGCATGTTCCGATCGTCAAACGACTCGTCTCCTTCCTCCTCGCCTTCGTCCTCCAAGAAGCCTCGCCTCTGCGCCTCCTCGTCGGTGTCCTCTCCGATCACGGGCGAGTGCGTTTCCTTGCTCTTCAAGAACGAATCGACTGGATGTACGCATTGTGTCAGCGGGAACATGTGTTCGAGGTCCGAGATCAAGGGCACATGCTGCCTTACTCATGAGGAACTGGAAGAGGTTCATGAAAAGGGGAATGACGAGCATGACGACGAAGACTTGGGCTTCTTCGTTCGTGATCCAGGACAAAGCCCAGCTCATCACGTCTTCGAGGAACGGGAAGAGCCAGAAGAGGATGAGCACGACGACCTTCATCGCGGTCAGGCACGCGACGTAGACGGCGGCTTGCTCTCCCCAGAGGGAGAGCGAGAACGGCGAGCCGTAGTAGCCCGTCTCGTAGAGCGGCTGCGCGTACTGCCGCATCAAGCGTGTCGAGAGCTGCAGCAGCCAGTAGAGGATGAGGACGCCGAGGGTCGTGTCGGTGATGATGTTGAGGGCGTAGAGGGAGCACGGGTTGTCGGACGTGTGCATCGCGATGAGGTCGCTGATGGCGACGTTGCTCGCGTGGACGAACGCTTGCCCGATGACCTGCTTCGAGACGTCGGCGAGCCAGATCTTCCATTTCCGGCGCGGCTTTTCGCGCATGCGTTTGACGACGAGGCTGCCGAGGACGGCGGCGCCCATGATGCCTTGGATCGCGAGGGCGAACGGCCCGAGGAGGCGGCAGGTCGCGAGGTCGACTTCATTGCCGAGCTCCTCCAGGATGGGGGCGGTGATCGCAGAGGTCGTGTTGGACGCAGCTGCGAGCAGCGGCTCGAAGGCGTCGGCCATGGTCACGGCAGCACCGGGCTAATCTTGACCTCTGTCGGGCGAGAACCCACTTCCCCTCGCAGCCACTGGGGAGGGAAAGCGTCTGTCAGCCCAGGAGGAATATAATAGACCGGCCATCAGACTCGCCTTGTATCAACCGTAGTATTCAAACCTCCCCTATGCCCGGCAAATCGATGTGTCGCGTCGGCTGCCTTGACCGCGGCGTTCCTTTCAGCGAAGCGAGTCGGAAGGATCGGAGCGAGAGCGGTGCTTTTCCTTCGACGAGGGCTGTCTCTGGTCGAGAAGGTGAACAAGAATGCAGCTTGAACGAGCGAATTTCCGGAGCGTGGCGATAAGATGGCGGTGTGTAAGCCGCCAGGAGCCGGCGACGACTCGGCGTGACGCTGCCGCTTTCTTTCCGTCCGCATCTCTCCACACAGTCAGTCCAGCTATGAGCTGGTTCTCACGATCGGATACGAGTACGCCCCAAGGCCCACCCGCTGGAGCCGGGCGTGCAGGCTACGGCCAGCTGCCGGCGTCTCCTGCACCGCCACCTCGACACGCTGCCGTGCCTCCGGCGTACAACCAACCCGCGCACGAGGCGTACTCGCGGCACCCGCAGTCGCAGCAGCCTCAGCAACCCGAGAAGCGCGCCTTCGCCACCGCCAACCAGTTTCATCTCCCGACCCGAACCTCGGGCGGGGCAGCAGCCGGACGTGGCGGAAGTGCGAGTACGGCCGGTGGCAGGTTCGCCGTGGTCGAGGCGCCGAGTGCGAGCCATGCTCTCAGTAACCGCATCGTCCTCTCCGAGGCAGACTGGGCCGGAACTCCATACGTCGCCATCAAGGGACAGTTCCTCTACTCGACCATGTGAGTCAGGCGTGGGCCGCTGTTGGTCCAATTGGCAAGCTGACACGCTGTCGCCATTTCTAGGTTCGACTCGAAGGTCGCCGCAGGCACCATCGGAGCCTCGAGGCTGGTCCGCCAATTTGCCGGTCTGAGCCAGAGTGGCGACGTCGTCGATGTGGAGCCTTTCGACCCTTACTCGCTCGGGTCCGACATTTACCTCGCTTCTCTCGACCTCGAGGTAAGCCGAGACTCGTCACCCTACCGAATGCCCCCGAAAGTCCGTCGCTGACTTGTTGCTTGACCCCCAACTTTTCAGGTCGCGTACTGGTTCGAAAAGAATGCGCAGCCGAACGCCTACTCCGCCGATGAGCTGCAGGAGGTGTTTCGCCGCGCATACGACGGTCTCATTGTGACGGTTGGACAACCGCTCGTATTCGACTTCCACGGCCAAAACCTGAGGGCGACGGTCAAAGGTCTGCACAACCTCGCCTTGGAAGGCAAGGGGGCCGTGTCTTCGAGCCATGCTCGGTCGGGCATCTTGACCAGCCAAACCGAGATCAACTTTATCAAGGACCCTGCCAGCGCCATCAAGATCAAGTCGAGTGCGAAAAAGTGTGTGAGAGACCGCATCCTTCGACGACGGTGACGCGCATCTGACTTGTTCTTTGGCCAGGCCTCCGCCCAACGCGATCTTGGCGCCGAATTTCAAGTTCGAAGACATGGGTATCGGTGGACTGGACACCGAGTTCTCCGCCATCTTCCGACGCGCTTTCGCGTCGCGAATCTTCCCACCCGGACTCGTCGAGAAGCTCGGCATCCAGCATGTCAAAGGTTCGTCCATCGGTCTTCTCGCCTCTCCTGTTGTTTTGTGGGGTTCTACATATCGTCTCTCCCACAGGTATTCTCCTGTACGGTCCGCCGGGTACCGGCAAAACGTTGATGGCGCGGCAGATCGGCAAAATGCTCAACGCGCGCGAGCCCAAGGTCGTCAACGGTCCCGAGATTCTCAACAAATTCGTCGGACAGTCTGAAGAGAACATCCGGAAGCTGTTCGCGGACGCCGAAAAGGAGGTTCGTCGCAGAGTTTGCTTTTCCCTGGGGTGGGCGCGGCAGCTGACCTTGCGCCACCGTGCAGTACAAGGAGAAGGGCGACGAGTCCGGCCTCCACATCATCATCTTTGACGAGCTCGATGCTATCTGCAAGCAGCGAGGTTCGACGAACAACGGTACCGGTGTTGGCGATTCCGTGGTCAACCAGCTTCTCTCCAAGGTGCGTGCGGCCCACGTCCGGTTGGCGTTCCCTGCGTTCACAGCTGAACCGTGACTCGGATCCATTGCTCGCAGATGGACGGTGTGGATCAGCTGAACAACATTCTGCTGATCGGAATGACGAACCGGCTCGACATGATCGATGAGGCGCTCCTTCGCCCCGGTCGTCTCGAGGTCCATATCGAGATCTCGTTGCCAGACGAGCACGGTCGTGTCCAGATTCTCACCATTCACACGGCCAAGATGCGCCAGAATGGCGTCATGGGACCCGACGTCGACCTGATGGAGCTCGCGTCCCTGACGAAGAACTTTTCGGGTGCCGAGATCGGCGGTCTCGTCAAGAGCGCGACCAGTTTCGCCTTCAACCGCCACGTCAAAGTCGGCACCCTCGCTGCGCTCTCGGACGACATCGACCAGATGCAAGTCGTGCGAGAAGACTTCCTCAACGCCCTCGAGGAAGTCCAGCCTGCCTTTGGTGTCAACGAGGAGGAGCTGCAAGCTGTCGTGCAGAACGGTATCGTTCACTTCGATGAGCACATCCACGTGCGTCTTCTGTGTGCTATGTCTGTCGGATCTTTCCCACTGACGACGCTCGGCACATGCAGAGCATCCTCCGCGATGGCAAGCTCTTCGTCGAACAAGTCCGGACTTCGCAGCGGACGCCGTTGGTCTCGGTCCTACTCCACGGCCCTCCCGGTTCCGGCAAGACGGCGCTGGCTGCGACTATCGCGCTCGCGTCCGAGTTTCCCTTCATCAAGCTCATCAGCGCCGAGAACATGGTCGGCTTCTCCGAAGCGCAAAAGATCAACCATCTCTACAAGGTGTTCAGCGACTCTTACAAGAGTCCCCTCAGCGTCATTGTCGTGGACGGCATCGAGCGGATTCTCGGTGAGTGGCGCGCAGCTTTTTCTGGGGACGCTCTGATTCCGAGATGCTGATGCGCGCACTCCGGCGCAGACTGGGTCCCGATCGGTCCGCGATTCTCTAACGGCGTGCTCCAGGCGCTCATGGTCCTGCTCAACAAGCGCCCGCCCAAGGTACGCGATCCTGTTGATGCTGTGGTACAGGCAGTACGCTCACTCCCACGTTCGCCTCTCGCGCTTGCAGGACCGCCGCCTCCTCATCTTGTCGACGACCTCGAACCGCGCGATGTTGACCGAGATGGACGCTATGGACGCGTTTGCCACCACTCTGCGTGTGCCGGCCATCACCACGCTCCGACAGCTCGAAGCTGTGCTCGCAGACGTCCAACTCTTCCGCAGCCCCGCCGAGCTCGCACGGGCGCTGGAGCTCTTGCGCCAGGCAGGACTCGACGGCGAGGACAAGCTCGCCATCGGCGTGAAACGTCTCTTGACGCTCGTCGAGATGTGCAGACAGGATCAGGACAGTGCGGTGGACAAGCTCGTCACCGAGCTTGTGAGTCTCCGGATCTAGAGTTTTGTATATACAGACCGTGTGTTGTAAAGCGCCATCGATTCCAAGTCTTGCCTACATACAGGAGTTTTCATTCCTCAGGTGAAGGCGGCGGGGAGCGTGGCCTTTCAGCGCGAATTGCTCGTTCCATGCTGCGCGGTTGCTCCTTCACACTTGAAGGTTGCGTTTTGTATTGCATCCGCCGACTGCTGTCGCTCAGTCCCTCATGCTGACGTCGGTGTCGTCGACTCTGCGCCGCGGCGGCGGCGAAGCTGATCGCCGACCTGGCGAGGGCGAGCGTCGGTGATGCGGCGGCCGGTCGTAGCCGTTCCGGACATTCCGCATGGGGGACGGCGATCGCGACGATCCACGGCGTCGGGGTGGAGGAGGCTGCGGGGTGAGAAGCGAGTCAGCACCGAAGAGACGGCACACGTGTGAATCGCTCGTTCCGACAAAGACGTACACGATCCCGGTCTTCGAACGAGCGACCGCCTGTGGCTGAGCTCCGACGGGGGCCCCATCCCTGATCTTGTGGAGGGCCATGACGAGACGGACCGCTGGAGGGACCTCGCTGACCGGGTGCTCCCCACTGGTTCGGTCCCGAGCGTGGAAGAGGCGCACGGGCACCGCCAGCGCTCGGAACTTGCTGCGGACGGCCGCCGGCGCTCGCGCCCCAGGTTGAGGCGTCCCTTCTGCCAAAGACGTGACCGTTCGCCCCGTGACCAGGAGCGACGGACGGCGGCCCAGCTCTCGACCCGACGAGACCGGCGGACGGTCCGGCCATGGGCGGCGCCGCGGCGGAAATGACTGGATCAGGCGCGATGTAGGCAATGTCGAGGAAATCGCCGACGACGAGCTTGGCGTCCGCGAGGGTGCGATCCAGTCGCTGGTTGGTGGAGCCGGGTGAGGGGCCTTGCCGATGCGCGCCGGCGGGAGGCTGCAGGAGGTCTCGGTTCTGCACTACGGCAACTTCTTGCGAGGTGTAACGGTCGGCATTCGCGTCCCAGTACACGACTCTGACCGAGAAACGAGCGAGCGGGAGGGTGGTAGCGCGCAAAGCCGGGTCCGCGTCCCGCACGAGGTTCAAGATTTCGCGCACGGTCGAGTCGCGCCAGGTGTAGACTTGATGTTCGTCCCTTGTCGGCAGCTGATTCGTGGAGAACTCGGAGTCGGCGTGGTGCGAGCCAGCCTTGACAAAGACGCGGAGGAGAGAGGGGCAGGTCTTGACGCGGTCGACTCGGGAGGGCCGGGCGGCCCGCGGCGGTTGTTGCGATTGGGCGTGCCGGTGCATAGCGAGTACTAGCGAGCGAGCACGTAGTCGGTCGGTGGGGGAGTCGAGTCTGAAATGACGCTGACGCCAAAATCGCTCTCGAGTCGTCCGTCAGCCTCCGCCTCATCACTCTTCCTTCCCTGTCAAGCCCGCAATCATGGTGCGTTCCAGAAGCAGACTCGGGCTCAAAACAGCAGCCTCCCGCTACGTTCACCGCGCGCGTCTCATCTCGCTGACGTTCCGCCGTCGCTGCACCCTGTCGCCTTCTTGTTTGCCCCCCGTCCGCTGCATCCAGTCCGGCGAAGCGTGGCTCTTCCTCTTCGCAGTCATCCTCTCGGCTGCCCTGCTCTTCACGAGCGTCTTCTTCGTGAGTGATCGGCCCCTGTCTGCGACGTCCCTCGTCGCGAGAGAAGCAACTCTTTACTGACGAGAGACTCTGATCGCGTGCAGATCATCATGTTCTCTGATCTGGAGTGTGACTAGTGCGTACATCCCGTACCCAAATCGGCATGGACGATCCGGGATCTAGAGATCACTGTCGAAGGGGCCGGGACGCGCGCTTTAAACTGATCCCGCCCCTTCGTCGCGCAGCCTGAACCCGATCGACCTGTGCAACAAGCTCAACCAGGTGCGTGCCATGGTTCTTCTGAGGTGGCGGCCTCTTGGAGGGACGGACTTCTGATCCGCGCGCGGTTCACCGCGCAGTTTGTGCTTCCGGAAATGATCGCGCACGCCTTCATGACGGCTTGCTTCCTCCTCACATTCCAAGTCATCGCCTTCCTGCTCAACGCACCGCTGCTCGCCTACAACGTCAACAAGTGCGTCTCAGCTGCGATCAGTTGTCGTGACACGCTCGATGTTCACTCGTGGCTGCGGCATCTTGCTCGCCCACTTTTTTTTTGGCCAGGGTCGTGAATCGGAACCACATGTTTGACGCCACGGAAATCTTCCGGACGTTGGGTCAACACAAGAAAGGTATGCGCACACCTCCCGTATTTTCTGTCCGTGGGCCGCGCCTCCCAAGTCCTGTACAAGTTATCGTTTGCCGAGGAGACCGGGAGACTGCACGCCCACAGACCCACAGGAGCTGGGCACTTGATCGCTCTTGACTGACCCTGATTGCCTTGCCAGAATCCTTCGTCAAGCTTGGATTCTAGTAAGTTCCGCTCGCGGAATCGGCATGTTGCGCCATGGCTAACGTCTCCTCTGCTTTCGCGCTCGACAGCCTGGTCTTCTTCTTCTACGCCCTGTACCGCATGATTGTAAGCGACCTATCTTTCGATGGCCGGTCTCTGTCGCTGCCGAGTACTGATTGACGGAATCTGCTCAGCTCGCGCTCGTCTCGGAGGACTCGGCATAAAGGCATCACGGCCGCAATGGAGACGCGCAGGACGACATTAATCTGTGTGCAGGCGGGTCTGTTTATCTATCGGACCTTGCGCAAAGATCCACACGATGATTCCACTTGTAACGCAAGGCAGCGTGAGCAAATAAATCGCGCGGCCTGGGGGCCAAGCGCAGATACCGAGATGTTGGCTTCGTATAGGGATGTGCATCAACAAAGGGGATACAGCGAGTGCTACGCCGGGAGGAGATCCTGGACCCCGAGGAAGCGAACACCTTGCGCCTGGAGATCTTCAGTCACCGACCGCTCCTGGTCCGGATTGACGCTTTTGACCGCTTCGCGTACAACAACAATGTCCCATTGCTTCCCCAGTGCTTTGCGGGCCTTGACCGCGTCGCTCACGCTTTGTCGGACGCAAAAGTCGAGCGCGAGGCCGACCACGACAATTTGTTCGACATCCGCATCTGCAGACAGAAGTTCGGCGTTAATGCGGAGGGAGGCCGAGTTTGTGGTCGCACACCGTACCATTTATTAGCCGGGCTAGAGTGGAATGGGCCGGGTCGGACCCTGCGTCCTGCTCCGTAAGTGGCACAGCGAAAGCCGAGTACGCGTCGAGGTCGACATCGGTTCCCTGGCGGGGCAAGACCGGGCGTGGGCACTCAGCAGAGTCGTTGGGTTTCACGGCTTGGAAGAGGTCATCCCGCTTACCTTTTGTATGATGATGCAGGAATCGGAACCGTCGCAACGTTGCCTCTCATCGAGCCTCTCTTGTACGCCTCGCTCGAGTTCACAGCCCGGTGTGCCTTGCACACAGTGGTCCGGCCACAGCTCCTGCCTAATTTGCCGTTGTGTCCGCGGATGTTGCGTCGTCTGAGTCGTGAACGGCTTCCCCCCCGGCCATCGCGAGGCGAAGGAGATATGTCGAGACGGGTGATAGTCCTGCAGAAACCGCTGTGTGTCACGAGTGCCCGTTCCATTCCTCTAATGAACCTAGCGAGCTCACTTGCGACGCTAGAACGATCGCCCATTCGCCCTCATCGAGCAGTCGATAGACGTGGGGCAAGATCGTGTCGCCCTGCGAAACGGCGAGCGCACCGCGCGGTGGCAGGAAGTCGTTCTGGACGTCGACCAAGAGCAGAGCACGCCGCATCGGGTCGGGTCGGAGAAGCGTTGGGCGAGAGGAAGATTCGCGTCATGAGGTCGTCTTTGCGGATTCACGTGCTAGCCCGACTGCGACGGCTGTTTGGGGTGTTTTTATCAATGCAGTTTTCAAAGTCGTTTTTGTATGAAGTCCTCATTAGTCTAACGGCTATGATACCTCGTTTTCAAGCATTTACTGCACCGAGGCGGCCCGGGTTCGACTCCCGGATGGGGAATACCTTTTGCTTTGGGAGCTTTCTTGTTGACAGATGAAGTTTTGGTGGTCTGTACTCATACTTTTGGTTGCGATGAGACTGGTGGACCGTGGCAGTAGAGTATAATGGGAGCCGAGAGTTGGTCGGGGCAACAGGCAGACCCTTTGTGCTTAACAAAACAGACTGTGACCTGTTTGGCAAACCGGGCCGTTGTCTCATGCCTCCTCATTAGTCTAACGGCTATGATACCTCGTTTTCATGCTTCTTCCCGATGCACCGAGGCGGCCCGGGTTCGACTCCCGGATGGGGAAAACATTTTTTGCTTCGCTTTCTGTTCTCTGTGGCATTCTTTTTCCCCCCAAATCTACGGGAAGCAGCGCAGCCTGGAGAAACATGACTGCGCTTCCTCTGGTCTCAGATTCTCTCTGCTGCGCTGGCTAAGCCTGGCTTCCAAGTTCCCTTTGAAGTTCGGTTGACCATCGATGATTGCGCGGCCGTCTCACTGGTCTCAGCTTTGCTCTTGAGTCTCATTCGACTGACGGTTGACCATTCTAAATCTCCCCCCTCCCTTGTTCTAATGAGAACTTCACTGACACTACTCCTTATTGGATAGTAACTGCGCAGGTGACAAAGTGCCAGCCAGGCACCGCTTCAAGATGTCGTTGCCCGGATCATGAATCTTCTCACTCAGACTTGGCCATAGCTTCCCTTTCTCTCTAGCACTCCCCAGCTCTTGTTCATATCTCCTTGAAACCCAAAGCTTGAGTCCAGACTGTCAGGCTCTCTCTGTCTCTCGGATTGAGCTTGAGTCTTGAGTGGTGCCGGTGCACCCTGGCACCTGCAGCACTCTGGTCTGACATCCAGAACACAGGATACAACATTGTTCTTGCTGACCTCCGGTGTCATTCTACGGAGCATTATACAGGTACCCGGGCTTCAGGCAGGACTCGGAGGGAAGCAGGAAAAAAAAGCAAGGGGACTGGGTGGAACCTGGGCAAAAGAAATGGCGCTTTCCGGGATTGAACCGGAGACCTGCAGAAGTGCAGCTCGTGTAAGAAGCTTCAGTCTGTCGCTCTCCCAACTGAGCTAAAGCGCCTTTCATGAAGACGGGCCATTGTTTTACAACTATATACTGTTGACTGCTGCTCCGGCGCGACAGGGAGCATGGGCACTCGCTGCGCAGCCTACAACCTCACAGGAACAAGTATGCATAAGTGTGAGCAAGCTTGGCTTTTGGCTCTGTAGTCTGTATTGCCTTGGAATGACCAACGGATGTTAACTAATAAATGGCCTTGCTTTGTAAAACTGTAATCACAATCAGCAGAGTCTTCAACCAGCGTTATGCCTTTCTCCCTCTCCGTAAACAGTACCTGAAGCAGCTTCTGTGCACTTCAGTCCAGCTGGTCTCGGATGAAAGGCTTGCCGCTTGATTCAATTGCAGGTCAATTCATTCAGACCAGCTTTCTAGCTAGGGTGTCCCAAGCCATGTCAGTCAGATGCAATCATTGGTGGTAGTATGCAGCAAGAGGAGCGGGAGAGCTAAGCCCCCAGGAGCGCAAGCAGTTGCTGCCAAAAAACAAAGAGCCCCGATAAAAAAGATGACCACGCTGGGGCTCGAACCCAGGATCTCTTGATTTACGACGAATCGTAGTCAAACGCCTTGCCATTGGGCCACGCGGCCGTCGATGTTCAGATAACACATTGTACATACATACACGGCAACTGTCTGACCGCTTCTGCAAGAACCTGCTCTTAAACCCAAAAATGTGTTGTAGGGCCCACCCAAGCAAGCCTACTGCATGGTGGTGGATAGCAGAAAAACTGTTGGGTCTCAACAATCACTGTGTGGTACAGGTTCTGACCTTCTCATCTCAACAACCACTGAGTGGTATAGGTTCTGACCGAGACTCGGTTTCTTCAGAGACACTCCTGTTCTCCTCTACCAGCCGGGGACATTGGTGTTGCTGTTAACAAGTTTGAGCAATCACTGCTGGGTCAACCTTTGCTTGCCAGCTTCGCTTGCTCAGACTCAGTTTCCTCTTGCTCGTTGTCCTCTTCCTTCGGGATGAACGACTTTCCGCCTGACATCCGCCGCACTTTGACACCTCGCGCCAGCTTGCTCTGCGGCTCAGTTTGCTTAAGATTGTGGTCCGGGATTGATATGAGCTGGAAGATATGTCCTACCGGCTCAAAGCTTGCTCGGAAGCTCGGTAGAATGCGCTACGGACGCTCAAACTTTGATCCGCCACTGCATCCGCCGGTAGACACGCCGCGCCGCTCAAACCGCCGTCTGCTTGAGGGGCTATCCGCCGCCGGAACCGCCTGCAAGCTCGACATTCGATCCGCTGTCCGCCCGCCAATCCGCCTGCCAATCCGCCCTTGCCACCGCCACTTTTACTTGCCTGCCTCGACACGGCTGCTACAGCCTGTCCTAGCCAGCGCTGATTTATGCCCTTAGGTCCCTTTACTCATTCGGGTACCGGGAGTTGCTTGAACAGCTCTCTGCCTGAAGCGTCCGGCAGAAACTTGTTAAGGCCAAGTCCGCATTGTCACTCCGTATCGTGGCTTCTTTCAGCACTTGACACGCCCTGGCAGATGTGTACGCCCCCTCACCATCCCCACTTAGCTGTAAACGTTCGAAGTAGATCACTTGTCTGCGCCACTCCGCCCCAGCATCTGCAACCGCTCGACGGTAGGAATTCGCCTCACGCGCAAGGCCTGGACTCAAGACAGCGCGGCCGCTTTTGGCTGCTTTAGGGTCAGAGCTGTCTACAGCACACTTCTGCTGAGAGTCTCTGGCTGGAAGGGGTTTCTAACCGCGGGAAAGGAGGAGACCATTGCCTGCGCGGAGGTGGCAATATCGCTGAAGCCCGCATCACTTGTTTTGCTGCTTTGGGCAAGCTGAGGATTGCTATATCTTTGGAGCAGCGTCAAAAGCAAGGGCTATCTAGCATGGCGCTGTTCCTCCGAGCTCGCAACGAGCACCCGCAGGCGTAGAAGCAGTTTGTCCGCTCCCTGACGGGTCATTATCTGGTTGTTTTTAAGCTGCGGGCAGAGTAGAACACTCCAGGATCCAGCAGTAAAGCTGCGTGGCTTGAAGACAGTATATACCGGAGCGCATGCGGTGTGAGTACACCAGTATGCTGGGATGGCCACCGTGGCAAAAAGGCGGATATTACGGCGGAACCGGGCGGATCAAGCGGCGGACCGAGCGGCGGACGGCAAATTGACGGGCGCGCACATGGGCGGATCGAGCCGCGGACCGCACCTCCAGCGGACGGCGGATCAAGAGGCGGCCGCCCGGCGGATTGAGCGGCGCGGCGGAGCAGCAGGCGGATGCACCGGCGGATCTCACTTTGAGCGAGCGCAGCATTGTCTATTGGGCGTATCCACACCAGCTGTGCAGTAGTGTTGGTGGATTGGTATGTGTTCTATGCTATAGCATAATCTGGGCGAAATCGAACAGGCGTGTAAGGCTCTAGGGGTATCCGCCCGAAAGGGCTGCAAAACCGACATACCGCTCTTCCTTTCCTTTTGGATGAAATCACAGCTTGTTTTTCAATTGCAGGCAGTGACACTCTAGTGTTCCAGATGCAAGGTGACAGCAGTGCCTCCACAGCCGACGCACATCCGGCAGGAGTTGGAACTTGGTGGATGCGCTCGAGTCTCAGTGAGTCAGTGACGGACAACTTGCTTAGCTCTCCCACTTCTCTTCTTTTCTCTGGCACCTCTCTTGCCAGGCAGAGCTCCCTTTGGTCGTCTTCTCAGCACTCTCACTCGACTTCCCATTCTAAGTCTCCTTCCCGCTCTGTCTTTTTGAACTTCACTGACACTTCTTCATGCAGATGCTCTCCCCTATTGCGCTGGACCCAAAGTGACAGTTGCTGCCTCAAGCATTACGCCCGTTGCCTGGTAAGGCTTTGTGTTGGAGAATCTTCTTGCTGAGACTTGGAGTTGGAGCTTCTCTCCTGTTCTCTGCCGAATGCCCAAGTGGTGTCAATCCGAGCTTGATCTGTAAAGATTGCCACAGTGCAAACGGCCAGTTGTCACATTCCGTCATGTTCCGTAGCCTGTGTGAAGGAATCAGTTCGAGTTAGTTGTTGGAGTAAGTGGTTAGGGGCGGAGCCGTCTGTCCACCACAGGTGCACGGAAGAAGTCAGGTGAGCGCTCGTGAGTACAACCACCACTTATGGCTGACTACTGCGCACTACTTGGTTTGCACACAGCCGAGTGACAGCCTCAAACTGATTCAATGCAAGTCGGGATGGACACCTGGTTGCGTTCAGAGTAGGCTTTGCATATCTTGTCTGTGGTTTAGGCTAGTCCCTCCCAAAGCTACAAGAACACCCGGGCTAGTGTAGGCAGTAGGTACGCAGACTGCCATTGGAGCTGCAGACTTGGCCTGGGAAGTGTTTTTCTGGATTTTGCACTGGCTTTTCAAGTGGGCGTATCTCTTGGGCTACATGCAGGACTGGAAGAAGAAAGAAGACTTGTTTTCCAGGGTTCTTCAGACCCCAGTTAAAGCACAAACACGCTTGAGCATTCATCAGACGGTGTCCAAAAGATTGCTTTCAATTGCTGCTGGTTGCAAAGCAATTGCGGTTTCACCTTGTCACATCTCTACTCTGCTTTGTCTGATCTGACACTGTGTGGGGGTATAGAACAGTTTTCTGCACCATGGCAATGCCCAGACCAAGTGCAAGAAGACTAGTAGGGACCCTGAAATGGCCAGTCAAACTTGGCCTGCAATTTGGAGTTCAGCTCGTGGTTCTCTGTCTGTAGTGGAAAACCAGGGGGACAAGTGCATGCAACAAAAGGTCTAGCTATAGGTCTACATGGTCGAAAAGGTTTGAAGCTGGTCGCAGTTGATCTGTCTGGACTTGAGCAGGTGAGCAGCAGACCAATCTGCTTCAAAATCCCACGCAAGTGCTCAGGTTGGCTGTATTGCAAAAGTGCTCTGGCTGACTGGAAGATGCAGCAAGCACCTTCTTAGAGGCCACCCCTCAGACTCGAGCCTGCCTTGAGCTAGCTCATTGAGATTGTTGGAATGGCAGCTGTTTGAACTGGTGTAGCTCTGTGACTCAAGTTCTCTAGGGGCTGATGATGGGTGTTCTAGGACCGCCTACTTGGTCCATTCCGGCATGGCTCCCTGTGTCCACCGTCAGGCTGGTCCATTACAAGCTGAAAAGTCAACAAGGTTTGGTAAATTCAATACGCCTTGGTTTGGCCACTTTGGTGTGCTGGGAAACAGTCTTGACTTGCACCATTGTGAGTGAAGGATTGACACCCTCACATAGGACCCCCTGTTTTGAGGAACAGAACCCAGTCATTGCTGTAAAAACTCCATTCTGTTGCCAGCTCATTCAGCAACTCAAGCTTGCGTTTCTCTGCTACAGACCGGGTGTTCGGCAAGCACCAAGTTCTTCTAGGCCAAGAGCAGCTAGACTACAGACCTATCTGTGTTTGATCCCAGGTGCAACACATCTTGCTCGACTTGACCTCCCAAAAAACTTACTGGTGCTGGACTTGCAAGACACAAAGAAAGCACCAAAATGAGTTCAGAATACTACTGTACACTTCATCACAGCTGGTGGTGTATATGTTGGCAGGTTCAGAGTGTTTAAACCCTGTCAGCCCCGGTACCAGTGTGTCGAGCACTCAGACCCTCAATCACGCATTGAGGGCCAATTCCTTGGACTGTAGTAGGGATGTCGGACCCATCAACGGGTAACGGAACAGGAACGGGCCCCACCTTGTCCCGATATCGGGAAGTACCGGGCCCCGTTGAAAATCCGTTGTCGTTACTCGTAGAGATGTTTTTTGAGGCTGATAACGGGGTAACGGGCTCATAACGGGGTGCAGGATGGCTGCATTACAAACCCAAGCCGCTACAGAGGTTGTATCAGTCAGAATAAGAGAGCGCCAATTGCCTCTGCACGCATTTCGCTGAGTTTTGCACGCGAGAAGCGCTTCAGCGAAGTCTCGCGCGACTCGCTCTCCTCCATTCTGCGCGATCCGCGCCGCTTGCTCGCGATAACAAGACCGCTACATTGCTCAGATGGCCGCTCTAAGCTTGCCTGGTCGGGCTGACGCTACACTCCTCTTCCGCCCGACTGCGTGTCTGACTCCGCCCACACGCACCCCCGCCAACCACCTCCACGCGACCTCGACACCGCTTCCCCTCGCCGCCATTGCGCAAGCCAGCTCTGACTACTCAAGCACCAATGCCAATCGCTTTCTTCGACAGGACAAGAGCCCCAGCCCCAACCCCTGCCTCAGCTCGCGGCCTCCACCTCGACTCGCTCGTCTGTGACCACCTCACCTTCGGTCTTAATGCCCCTCTTGTGTGCGCTCGCCAGTCTATTGATCTCTTCTCAGGTGAGTTTGCGTCTGCTGTCTATTCTACAGGAGAAGCGGAGGCGTGAGGGCTTGTGCACGAGTTACGCCGGACAAGGCGAGAGAGACGCTGTTTCTTCCTCTTGCTCGCCCCCTCGCCACTCCTCTGTCACCCTTGAAGAGAGCAAAGGCTGTTGACAAGCTGGCTCCTTTGCTGCTGCCGGTTCCGGGGCAGAGAGGGATGCAGCTG
The DNA here is from genome assembly GCA_001541205.1 of Rhodotorula sp. JG-1b. Taxonomy (NCBI): domain Eukaryota; kingdom Fungi; phylum Basidiomycota; class Microbotryomycetes; order Sporidiobolales; family Sporidiobolaceae; genus Rhodotorula; species Rhodotorula sp. JG-1b. Next base: position 233 of record KQ954541.1, on the reverse strand, counting down.
GTGTTGCTGCAGACGCTCTCTCCTCCGGATGAGAATTCTCCCAAGTCCTTTGGGCGTTTCTGAAACCTCCCCTGAGGCGGTTGTCATGAGACGCGCGCTCGCTTCTCTCGCTCTCTTGCTCTCCAGCAGTTCACTCTCACTGCCTGGAGAGCAGGTGTGTAGCCTGCCTCATACACTCTTCTCTCTATACTGTCATACTCACCAGCAGTTCACTCTCACTGCCTGGAGAGCAG
>KQ954540.1:0-64501 GCA_001541205.1 Rhodotorula sp. JG-1b | reverse complement strand
ACCCTAACCCTAACCCTAACCCTAACCCTAACCCTAACCCTAACCCTAACCCTAACCCTAACCCTAACCCTAACCCTAACCTAACCCTAACCTAACCCTAAAAAAAACCTAACCTAAGTGTTTTTCGACGAGTGGCGGCATGGCGAGTGGCAAAAACGTAGACTCAGAGAGGCCAGGGATTGGCACGAGCGCCGCAGCAGTGTGAGGCAATGCGGCTCACGTTTTCTACACGGGCGGGCTGAGAGCGGAAAGTACACAAGCCATCGCGAGGTACCAGACAGCCGCTTCGCGGCAAGCTTGCCCGGACTTTTTCGGAACGAACACGTCCTCCGGCCGAAGCCCAGCCCGCTGCGCGGGCACACCAGAGCCGGAGCAGCATCCGTGATCCGTAAGAGAGAGAGCGTACGCCAATGCCCGGGCGGGGAATTCGTGTTGCGAAGTGAGAAAAGGAGAGGGCGCGAGCCAGAAGCGAACAAGCCGGTGGAGGGAGTCCCTGTATCCCAGACAGAGTGGGACCGACTCATTCGGAGAGTGATCAGCCTGATGTTGTTCTGGGAGAGCAGCCGATCTAGGTCCGCAGCGCTGACTTCTTGGGCCCGCGAGCGAAGCTGGCGAAAAGCCGCGAGGATTTCTCTCGGACGGGCGTAGCCACAGTCGGACTGTGTCGAAACGTTGGTAGCCGGCAGCATGAAGGGCGATTCTCGCGCGGAGGATCAAGGGTGGACCCTTTGTTGGAAACCCGTGACCTTGATGCCGCTGCGAGCAAAGGTGGTGCCGAGACGAGAGTTGGTGCGAAATCGAGAAGAAGCGGAAAGCCGCTCGGCGCGCGTGCGCGTGCATTCGAGGCGAATTCGATGCACCGCCGAACAGGTCGAGTACGTGCGCTGAGTAGAAGCCGGTTTGATGAGAGTATGCCGGCCGATGAGGCTGATGAGCTTCGGCAGAGGTGGAGGAGCATGAGGGCGCAGTGGGGGCGCGTGCAGCTGGTGCAGGCGCGCACCAGTCAATCTTAGCAAGCTATAGCAAGCACGCAGCGTCCATTGGCGGTCTGTCCTGGTAGTCGAAGTGAATGGGAGCGAGTCAAGCTGCTCGCCTTCACCGCCTCATCGCTCAGGACTTTGACCGCATTCTCCCCGCGTGTCTCTGAGCATAGCGCGACAGCTGCTGCCCACGACGGCTCTATCTGCTGCGCGCACTCTCCTCGGCCCCGCGCTGCTGCTTCGCCCTCTCGCCCCGCGCGTCCTCCTCCGCTCAGCTCGCCCAACTCTCAACTTTCTCCGACCAGCGCACACCATGTCGACGACTCTGCCGCCGTTCCAGCTGCCGAGCGAGCCCGCCATCCCGCAGGAGCACCTCACCTCGACCCCAGCTCTCGACTTGTTCAAACTCGCCGCCGCACAGCTCATCGTCGCCGCCGTGCCCGAGGTCCCCCTCGAAAAGGCGTACGAAGGGATCGAGTCGGGCAAGACGGGCAAGAACGTCTCGGGCGATTTCACCGTCGCCGTCCCACGATTCAGGCTCAAGGCCAAGCCCGACGCCATCGCAGAGCAGATCGTCGCCAAGGTGGGCCGTCTCGTCTTTCCAGGCGAGACTCCGAAGCTAACCAAGAATCCCGCAGTTTGAACCGAATGCGTACCTCGCCTCGATCAAGTCGCACGGCGCGTTCGTCTACATCAACGTCCAGACGACCGCCCTCTACAAGCTCGTCCTCGCTCAGATCAACCACCAAACCTACCTCACCCCGGACGAGTCGCACTCGGTCCTCGACTCGTTCTCCAACCTCTCGCTCAAAGACGCCGCCGACGAACCGCCCAAGGGACTCTCGCTCCTGAAGAAGAACGGCTACGGCACCAACAAGTCGGGCGAGGGCAAGAAGATCATTGTCGAGTTCTCGAGTCCCAACATTGCGAAGCCGTTCCATGCCGGGCACCTCCGCTCGACCATCATCGGCGCCTTCCTCGCCAACCTGTACGAGGCCAACGGCTACAGCGTCATGCGCATGAACTACCTCGGTGACTGGGGCAAGCAGTTTGGTGGGTCCACGACTCTTTGAACGCGGAAACTGGTGAGAGCAAACTGACCCCGCGGCCACCGCCCGCAGGCATCCTGGCGGTCGGCTTCGAAAAGTACGGCTCGGAGGAGGAGCTCGAGAAGGACGCCATCACGCACCTGTACGACGTCTACGTCAAGATCAACCGCGACGGCGAGACGGACGAGTCGATCCACGACCGCGCGCGCGAGTTCTTTGTCAAGATGGAAGCCGGCGACGAGCAGGCCGTCGGACTGTGGAAGAAGTTCCGCGACCTGTCGATCGTCAAGTACAAAGAGACGTACGCGCGCCTCAACATCTACTTTGACCTGTACTCGGGCGAGTCGCAAGTCTCGAGCGAGTCGCAAACGAAAGCGCTCGACCAACTCCAGGCGGCCGGACTCGTCGAAGAGTCGCAGGGGGCGCTCGTGATCGACCTCAAGAAATACAAGCTCGAAAAGACGGTCGTGCGGAAAAAGGACGGCACGAGCGTCTACATCACGCGCGACATTGGCGGCGCCGTCGAGCGGTACGAAAAGTACCACTTTGACAAGATGGTCTACGTCGTCGCGTCGCAGCAGGACCTCCACCTCGCCCAGTTCTTCAAGGTCCTCGACCTGATGGGTTACCCGTGGGCCAAGACGCTCCAGCACGTCAACTTTGGCATGGTCCAGGGCATGTCGACCCGCAAGGGTACCGCGGTCTTCCTCGAGCAGATCCTCGACGAGTCGAAGCGCGTCATGCACGAGGTGATGCAGAAAAACGAGGCCAAGTACAACGCGATCGAGGACCCGGACTACACGAGCGACAAGCTCGGAATCACGGCCGTCAAGGTCCAGGACATGGCCGGCAAGCGGTGCGGTTTTTTCTGCACGTTCGTAACACACTCGCAGCCAGACTGACGGCCGTTCCCGCAGGATCAACAACTACGAGTTCAAGTGGGAGCGGATGACTTCGTTCGAGGGCGACACGGGTGAGTCTCTCTCTCACACGCTGGTGGCATCAAGACTACAGGAGCTGACCACGCACATGAACCGCCCCAGGCCCCTACCTGCAGTACGCGCACGTGCGGCTGTCCTCCGTCGAGCGCAAGAACGCGCCCGAGATCGTCCTCCCTCCGCCTTCCGAGCGCGCGACCGCGATCGACGTCTCGCTCCTCACCGAACCGAAAGCGCGCGAGATCCTCCTCCTCCTGTCCGAGTACCCGAACGTGGTCCGCGCCGCTTTGAAGTCGCTCGAGCCGTCGACGATCTGCACGTTCGCGTTCCGGCTGTGTCACGCCATCTCGTCGGCGTGGGAGGTCCTCCTCGTGCGCGGGCAACCGGAGGACGTCGCGCTCGCGAGGTTGTGGCTCTACGTGTCGGCCAAGGACGTGCTGGGGTCGGCGATGCGGTTGCTCACCCTCGAACCGCTCGAGCGGATGTAGGGCGGTTCTCACCTCCGCGGCCCCGGCCCGCGCCCCCGACTCTCTCCGACTTTGCGTCCTTTCGGGATTTTGTTTTACCCCCCTGCATTCGCATTCTTTTAGATCACTCACCCGCAAGTTGACCCGATCAGATTCCTTTTTGGCAAACCGGCTTCGGCTATCAATTCGCCAGCTCAAGCGAGTCAATTTTCCGGCTTCGTTCCTTTTCTTCCTCCTCGAACAACACCAAACACAATCTCGTGAAAGATGGTCCTCCGCAGTCTGACCATGGTCGCTCGCCCGATTCTGCGCGCCTCGGCCTCGACGAGCGCAACGACCGCCGCAGCCGGCGATTTGGCTCGCCTCGCACCTCACCAACAAATCCCGTTCGCGGTCGCTCCGTCGGCGAAAGTCGAAGGGCTCGCGCAGGTTCACTTGCCCGACATGGCTTCGATCGAGCCGGTCTACACGCAGGCGACCTTGATTGTGCGTTGCCGTGTTCCTGAGGTTGGGTTCGAAGCGGAATGGGTTGGGGGCCGAGATGTGGGGCGGCACATTCGACAGAGGCTGTCGCTCTCTATGCGGCTCCTTGAGGACTGTTGGGGGTCTCGAACAAGCGCTCATCTGGCGACGATTGGGCCGCTCCAACCCGACTTCGACTCCGGACGCTGCAAAGGCCGAAGAGGGAGTAGCCGGTTCGAAGCCCGCGGAAAAGGGCTACGGGCTTTTGAACAGCAGCAACAACCAAACGCAAGACGAGCACACGAAACTAACGGCACCCGACTACCCGCGTGCAGCCCTACATGCCGGACGCGTACGCCTCGCGGTCCCACAACTCGGAGCACGACACCTTCCCGCTCCTCAAGCCGAGCGAGGCCTACTCGACCGTCGCCAGCGCGTCGACTCACCTCGGCGGAGGTCCTTCCAGTACAGCTTCCGCCGCCGCGTAATCCTCAGGACCCCTTATAGGTGAGACTCTTGCTCCCTGCAGATTCCCGAATCACCGAAGTTAACGCCGACCACCTTTTGAAACGAACAGACTCTCTAGACCACACACGGTGTCCATACATACTCTCTCTCTGTCTCTCTTGTTTTCGTCGTGTTCTCTGTTGCCTTTCTGCGCCCTTTCGTACAACCGTGTGAATCCGTGAGAATACTACAAAGTCGTGCTCTCGTGAACGAGAACTGGTCGAAAGAATCACTGCAATTTGTATATAGATAACCCACCGATGATAGACGCGCCGCCCTCACCCGGTGACATGGCCCCGGATCCTCCCGTGCCTCAACAGCGCATCCTTGCGCGAGAACGTCCCTCCACACTCTTCGCACCGCCACTCCTTGGCCTTGACCTTCTCGCCCTTCAACCCTTCGCCGTGGATCGTCTCCTTGTGCCGCGCGAGGTCGTACGGCCGGCGGAAGATGACGCCGCAGATCGACCCGTCCGCGTTCTGGTGGTTGCATTCGATCCCGCCGGACGAGACGGGCGCGTTCGATCCGCCCGAGTTGGCCGACGAGCGCTTCTTGCCGCCTCCCTCGACGTTGGAAGCGGGAGCACGACGCCGTCGCTTGTTCGGAGGAGGAGCGTTCCCTCCCGCCTTGTGACCGCGTCGAGCAGTGGCCCCAAACGACGACCCCGACGACCGGTAACTCTCGTCCGATTCGCCCTCCTCGGCGGCGGCGGCGAAATCGTCCCCGTCGTCGTCAAAGAACTCTTCCTCGACGCTCTTGGACCGGCGAGCTGGTGGCGGTGCCGGCAAGGTCGACTTGGCGGGTGGAGCGGCAAAGCCGAGTGGTCGCGAAGTAGTCGAGGAGGGGACTTCCTCGCGCCCTTCGCCCTCTGACTCGTCTCCATACGCCGACATGGCCATCCGACTGCGTTTCCTCTGCCTCTGCGGACGACCTCCCGACGACGAACCCAAACCAGGAGTGCCGTCCTCGGGCTCGGGCGCCGCAACCGACGAGTACAGGTCCTGGTTCAAGCCCGCGAGAGCTGTCGCCGCCGCCGATCTCCTCGGCGTCGCCGTCCCCGATCGTCCCTCCGAGACAGAGGACGACCCCAACCCCCTCTGCCTCGCCAACTCTTGCTGGAAAGCCGACATGCCCGGTTGAGCCGAGCCGGAACCGGTCTGGGGAGGAGGTGGGGGCGCGAACCCGGGGAAGCCACCGCCGCCGCCACCGCCGCTGCCGCTGCCGCTGCTGCGGACGACGGATTGCGAGACCGCTTCGAGCGGCAAGAGGGGGTTGAACGAGGTCGTCGAAGGCGGGAGGGCCGATTTGCCGACCAAGAAGGGCTTGATGTCCTGCTCCTCTTGCGCCGCCGCCGCCGACGCCGCCACGACCGACTGAGGCTGAGGCTGAGCTGGAGTCGGAGTCGCAGTGGGAGTCGAAGCTGCAGCGGGAGTCGGCGTCGGCGCCAGAGAAGAAGAAGACTCGGCAGGCGGACGCGGCGCCGCAAAGCCTCCCCTGACAGCAGCAGCAGCAGGTTCGACCTGCTCCTCGACCTTTGTCGCAGCGACCCTCTCCTCTTCTTCTTCTTCTTCACCGCCCGTCGTCCCGAAATCGCCATCATCATCCGCAGCATCTCCACCGACGAGGACGCGCTGTCCCGAGCGAGAGCGCTGTTCAGCCCACGTGACGGCGTTCTGCGGAACCGAGAAGGGATGCGGACCGCGGCGAGAGTGGTGGTGACCATGACCGTGAGCGTGGGCGGCGCGGGGAGAGGTTGCGCGCAAGATGGGCGAGGTGGGAGCCGCAGAAGGTGGTGGCGGCGACGACGCATCGGCACCGCGGGTCGGCGGCGAGCGTTTCTCGGCGACAGGAGGAGGAGGAGGTGCAGTAGCCGGCAACGGCGCAAACAAGCTCGCGCCAAAGTCGGACCCGCGCGGGCGGGACGGGTCATGCAACCTCGAGTCGACCTCGTCATAGTCCAAAAAGGCCTCTTGAGGGGAGACGGTCGCGTCGCTCGCTGACGACATGGCGGGAGAGCGGAGCAAGTGCTGTGCGGCCGTGCTGGCGGCGTTGGCATTGTTCCACGAGTGGTGGGGAGAGGACAACATCGGGTCCCCGCCAGACCCGACCCCGGCGGCGGCCATATTCTGCGTCGGCGTCGTCTCCCGGTCTCCTCCGCCAAACTGACGCGCGCCTTCAGAGACACCCGAAGACAAGGCCAACGCCCGCAACGGCCCTTTGATGCTGCTCAAATCGACGTCGAGCAAGTCCCTCCTGACGCGGTCGAGCAAGTCGGACTGCTCGGACGGCAAGAGCGGGTGATCCGGGTACGGTGGCGAGGCGGAATAGAAAGGGTACTGCGGCGCGGGAGGCGAGAGGGCGAAACTCGAGACGTCAAAGGGGTTGGTGGCGCCCGCGGTCGAGACGGTCGGCGTGATGAACGAGGTCGGTTCGTCGACGACGAGCGGTTTCGAATCCGTCAAGCCGGGCGTTTGCAGGTACGACCCGCCACCTCCCGCGGAGGAAGCGGACGAGGACGAACTGCTCGAGTAGAACGAGGGCCAGTCTCTCGATTCCTGCGTTTTGCGCCGCATCGGACGCGGGCATTCGGGTGCCGGTACGGACGAGGCGCGCTCAAAGCCCCCACCGTTATGGTAGCTGCCGCTCCTGCCATAGAAGCTCGTCGACGAGCCTTTCGAGGCGGAATGGGGCAACAGTCCCGGCCGGACGGGAGGAGGGGCGGGGGCGGTCGAGGTCGTGTCCGGCGACGGGGGCGAGAACGACACGGGCGGCGAAGGCGCGTTGCCATCGTCGGCGACGAGCTCGGGCACGGGGGGGTAGTCGCCGTCGCCGATCGAGGACGACTCGGACGACGAGCCGCTCGACGGGATCGGGATCGTTCGCCGAGGCTGCTGCTGCGGCGGCGGCGGTTTGTGGGACACGCTCGTCGTTGCGTTTGAGAGGGTCGGCGGTGGACCAAACAGTTCAAAGTCGCCTGCGTGGTTCCCTACGCCCATCCTCGGGGCGGGAGGAGGAGGGTTGGCGGGCGGCGGCATCGAGAGCGGCTGGGGCGCTGGTTGGTAGTGCGAGTAGCCTGGCGGTGGCGGTGGACTGTACATCCTGTCACTATACTCGCATAGTCAGTGCTCGAGCCGCTTGGAGAGGGCGAGAGAGGTCGAGGTGAGGTCATGACGCGGGACGACACTCTCGGCCTCACTCCGCGTGGAGAGCTGCTGGGGGCAAAGCATAGACACTCACAGTGGCTTGACGCACGCGTGTATCTTCCCACGCTCAGTGTCTTCACGCTCCAAGCGAGCGTCGGGGAGAATTGACAGAGAGGGACGGTGAGAGCCGCGTGTCCCTTCGCACGCACGCACAGGTCTCGCGTAATTACCCGACAATTCCATAAGAGCCACGCTCGGCGTTTTACAAGTGTATGTTACTATATCAACAACACGGTAACAAAAATAACCACGACTCTGATGAGGAATCACTCGTGGTCCTCCTCGCCGCCCGGATCCATCCTCGGTTGATCCCGATCCTGCGCCGCCACCCCTGCTCCTTCGCCTCCCACAGAAGACCTCCGCTTGACCTCGACCGACGACACAGAGGTCGGTTCGGTCGCATAAGCAGCCGTCGCAGTGACGGAAGCCTTGCGTCGTTTCTTCGGCGCAGGCGGTCCTCCTCCAGAGATCGGTCCCGTAATCCGCGGCCGAGCGGCACGATTCGAAGGCGGCGGTGGTGCGGTCGACGTGGTCGACCCGCCGAAATAGTCGGAAGCGGGATCGCGCATCCTTGAAGACGACGCCGCCTCGTCGCCCTCCTCCTCCTCCAGTTGATCCTCATCGGCGATCCAACTCGCCAAAGAAGGCGGAACCTCGTTCATCTGCACCCCCGGCGCTCCATGCATGTACCTCACCCGTTCCAACACGGCCACCCGAATCCGCTCGAGCGATTCCCGCGAGTTGCAATTCTCGAGGCGGTTCCTGCCCGCCGCCAACTCGGGGTGCAGCTTCCAATCGGGCGCGAAAAAGTCGTCGTAGGGAGTGTGCGGCAACGCGTTCGGCAAGTCTTGTTCCTGACCGAGCAGGACCGCCGTCTCGTACGTCCAACAGCGCGAAACGTTCTTGATCGTGTAGCCGCCACCGCCGAGGACAATCATCGGCAACGCGAACGACTTGATGAACCTCACACACTCGCCGTGCGCCGCAATGCTCAGGTTGAAACACCCGAGGCGGTCCGCGCCCAGCGAGTCGGCGCCGCACTGCAAGACGATCGCACTCGGGCGGTAGGTCTGGATCGTCGGTTCCATGATCGACTTGAACAGCGCGACGTACGACTCGTTGTCGATCCCGTCCTGCAGGGGCACGTTCAGGCTAAAGTTCTTGCCGAGCGCGTGCCCGACTTCGTCAATGTGACCCGTCCCGGGGAAAAAGTCGGGCGAGTACTTGTGGAAAGAGACGGTCAAGACGCGGTTCGTGTTGTAGAACGCTTCCTGGACGCCGTCGCCGTGGTGGATATCGATGTCGATGTAGAGCACGCGCGGGTGGGTCCTGCGGGGGAACACGGTCAGCTGGAATTCCCTCGCCGAGGAAATAAGAAGCCAGACTCGGCCGCACCGGAGGAGCTCGAGGATGGCGAGGACGATATCGTTGACGTAGCAGAACCCGCTCGCCTCACTCTTCTTGGCGTGGTGCAACCCGCCGGTCCAATTGATGGCAATGTCGGTCGAGCCGGCGACGAGTTTCCGCGCCGCCATGAGGGACGCGCCCGCGTAGCGCTGGCAGTACGTGTACATGTCGCTAAAGATCGGGCAGTCGTCGCCGATGTTGAACCGCGACAGGACCGACGTAAAGTGGCGGACATTGTCGGGCGTGACTCTGGCGGGTGGCGAATCGTTCAGTTCCCGCTCCATCACAGAAGGAACGCGGCCGCCGACCCACCTCGCGAGGAAATCGACATAGTCCTGATCGTGAAACATCTCGAGTTCGTCTTTGGTCGCCGGCCGCGGCTGGTACATGTCCATCTGGCGGTGCAACCCGTACCCGATCACGAGGTGGTTTGTCAAGGTCAACCGGTGCGGCTTCATCGGGTGCCGTTCCTGTGCGGGTTGGGGTGGTCTCGTCAGCTTTCACACGTATTATTGAATGCGAGATGGGAAGGGAGACGCACGCCAAAGTGGTATTCTCCGACGCCCTTTGCGAAATAGTACGAGACTCGCGGAGACGAGTGGATCTGCGCGCGCTCGTTACACGCGGCGAATCGTCAGCCTGCAATAGACCATATGCCCTGCGTAGGACCGCACACTCACGCCGACTGCACTCCCGGTCGTCGTTCCGCCTCGCCAACTCTCGCCGTCCGTATACGCCTCACTCGTCGCATTTCGGTTGAAGCCTCCCAGCACCGTCCCCGCGCCTGCATCATTCGGCCCTCCCCCTACGGGCTCATATTCTTGCGCGACGGCTTGGGTGCGTTCGTCGAGGTTGAAGAAGGGCGCGGCGCTGAATGTCGGGTGGAGGAGCGAGCCGGGCGTGCAGGCTGCCGATTGCATGGGCGCAATTCTCTCGAAGCTTGCAGTCTATCGCCGCTGCGCTCTCGGGCGATCCATGCGGCTACACAGCGAGAGAGAGACGACTCGAGTCGCGGCCCGATTCGAGGTGCTTCAACGTGAGTGCGTTTGAGTCGAGCAGAAAGTTCTGCTCACCGTTTCTGCCTGATCGAGAACTCTGATCGCAAAGCCTCGCCTCTTTCTGGGAGCTTGTACGTGTCACCTAGTGCGGTAACTATACCTACAGAGCTTTCAAAGAGCTAGGCCTTACCTAGCTGGCCTTGCCTCGTGAGCGGAAACACCGGTGTTTGCTGGAAACTGCGGCAGAAGCCCAATTTGACATCGGACCGGCGACGTGCGATTGGCCGATCATCTCTCTCGCTCTCTCTCTCCTTCGTTCGTGCGCCAAGCGACTGTATGCTCTATAGAAGTGCTCTACGTGCTACTTTGCACTGGCTGCTCTGCTTCGGCGACGTACCCTAATGCACGCACAAGTGCGCCTCTCCGACGACCTCTCCGCTCGCCCACACCTTGTCTACAGATGGCGACAAAGCACCGGCGACGCTTTCGGTGTGTCCATACCCTCCAAACGTGGCTCTGATTGGGCGATTCGATGTCTACGAACGCCGCGAAGCTCTTGCACTGTCGCGATGCGCGGCCAGCTTGCTTTCTTGCCCATGTTCCGCTCGCTTCGCCAGCATCATCGCCTCGCACGACCGCTCTGCTCCTTTGCGGCCTCGCAAACTCGAGAAAGAAGCTGCTCAGGAGCACAGGCACCTTACCGAGCGCAGAGACCGAAGGCGAGTTCGTCGTGATCCGGCAACAGGAGATTGCGTTTACCTTAGGGCTACCGCAGCTTTTCACCGGCCCGTGTACCGCGCGCGGAAAAAGCACACCTCCACGAACACGTCAAACATGTCACAAGGCTTCGAAGCTTGGCTCCTCGCGCTCCCCGTCCGAGCTTGTGCCGGACAAGCCGCGGAGAATGGGGGAGCGAGCGCGCGTGTGCGTGACCGTCCCCGGCAAGACGAACTCGTTTCTCTCCTCTAGCTCCTCTTCTTCTCGCCCGTGAGATCATGAGTGATGATGGTGACAGCGGCTTTGGAGGCGATGGTGGCAGCACACGAAGTCGCGGTCGCGCTTCCTTCCACACTGGCGACAATTTCAGCGACCTGGGTCAATCATTTGTGCGTCCTGGGTGGAGAGCGCTACCTTTCGTGCCGGTGTGGTGATGCAAGCTAACGTACCCGCGCAACAGTACGGTAACATGCAGCGGAGCGGCGACAATGGCCGCGACCTCGGGTACGGAGGCAGCCAATCCGGCCGCACTCACGAAGTGCGTTCCGTTCGACATCTGTTTTGGGAACTCTAGCCATATGTTCTCACAATTTCCTGATTAACCCATTGACGTTATCACCACCAGTCGGAAACTATACCTCCTGGCGACAATCCGCTCAGGCCGGTATCTCCAGCTCGCTCGCAAGGCTCGTCCTCGTTACATCACCAGCGGGGTCCTTCAGGCAGTGACCGAGGCTCTGCGAACCAGGAGTTTGACCTCGAAGACCCCCTCCCACTCCGCCGAACGGGAACGCATGAATCGGGACTGGCTCAAATGTATCGCGACAAGCGTCAGCCTAGCGCAGCGACAATTCCGTCGCAAGATGGGCATGCACTTCAGCGCAAAAACAAAACAGCGACACCGTCTCGCAAAGATCTGAACGACAATGGTGTAGGCAGTTCGAAAAATACCTACGCCCAGTTGAGGGAGCAGCGCCGCTCCATGCATCTTCAGGACATTTTGGCCAAGTGAGCTACGTTCAGCTGTGCTCTCAATGTCTCAGGCTGACTTGCGAGTCTTGGTACGGTGACTTGAATTAGGTGGGACCTCGGCAACCGTGATGAGCAGCAGCCGCTGCCCGGGCCGTCTGACGCTTTTTATCTTCAGGATCGCTCTGGCTCTCCGCCTCGATCACCGCCTCGGGTATTGCAACATCGAAGGAGTTCTGTTACTTCCCAAAATGATGATGAAGCTCGGAATTGTCACCATCGCATGCGCCACCGATCCAAGCATGGGAAACATCCTAAGGGTTCCGAGCGCCGGTGAAGGGTAATATCCTTTCCTTTCCCACAGATGTTCGTGTGATCCGTGTCTTTACACCCTCGGCGGATGTTTTTGCTGCTCAATCAACAGTCAAGTCCGACAAACTTTCCCGTTTGCATGGTGGCGCGGTGAGTCGCACGCAGTAGAATCCCTTCCTTTCAGGACCTCTTGCGATTGCATTGCGAATCCCCAGTTTCGGAAATTAAACCCTAGCTCAAAGCCCTCGCATATGTAAATCAGAGCAAATCCCGAGCTGTCCGCCGTCCAGACACCGTGTACAGGCCTGTGGCGCATCCACCCACCGCATTGTCAAACTGCGGTCGGGAAGGAACCGATCTCTCTCCGTTAGATGTTGTGAAAAGCGACGCTAACGTTAACTCCAAAATATCATGCGCGTTTGCGTGTACGTGCGTCTGCATCTGAACTGTGCCGGACAAGCCGCGGACCAAGCGGAGGGGACTGAGCATGACCGACCGGAGACGAGAAATCCTGCTTCTGTTCCTCTCCCCCGCTCCCTTCTCTTGATCTTTCGGCTTTCCACGCCGACAAAGAAGGCAACAGAGCACAGACTAGAAAACGTCATGACCTCGAGTGCCCACAGGATCGGCGACCATGTCTTTGACAGCCAGGACGAAGAGTTCAACCCGGAAAATTGGAAAGACTGGGGGCACCTCGTGCGTCCGTTAACTGCAGCCCAGGCTTCCGACTGGAGTGATCAAGCTGGTACGCCACCCCCTCAGGACCCAGGGAGATTTGTGTCGGAAGGAAGCCATGATAATGCAGGTCCCCATGTCTTTGACAGCTCGGACGAAGAATTCAATCCGCAAAATTGGAAAGACTGGGACCACCTCGTGCGTTTGGCAACTGCAGCATGCGTCTATGACTGGATAATCGAGCTTATGTGCCCTTTTCCTCCATTTCACAGGATCAAGGGAGAGTTGTGACGGAAAAAAGCAGGCGTCGCGAGGCCATGCTCAAACATTACGGCAACCTTCCGCTGCCGAGTCTTCCCGCCGGAGCAGTACCGGCCGCCAACCGTGCACACAGTCCATTCAAACAGCCGCAGTCGGGCGATAGGGATCACGCTCGACTTGCCGAACAGCCCGTTGTTATCCAGCGCCGCCACCCGGCTCAAGTGCAAAAATCGCGGTTCAATCACCCGGAGAATCAACATCGGCAAGACTCAGGCCACAGAAGCAACCATCCATCGCTGAGCATCCAAGGCCGTTCCAGGGACACCAACACCGAGTTCCCGCGTCGCCCATCCTCAGATCTCGAAGCGAGGAGCGCCTAGTAAGCCCACTTTCGAATAGCCCCTCTTCCGTGCGTCGACATTTTGGATTTCTCAAGCTCACACTGGGAATTGGATCTCGAAGCCGAGTAGAGAGCGGTAACCTCTCAGAAGACGAGATGGATGCTCCGCCACCGGGAAACGATAATTCATTTCACGCTCGACCTTGCGGCAACACTCAGCATCCGAGTGTTAACAGAAGTTTGGCAGGTCCTACGCAGCGACACCAAGCAAGGTTGGCTGCTGCTCATTACGGCGGGAGACACGAGCAAGGGTTCGAGAACTTGAACAACCGCAACCAGCAGTGGAAGAGTCCCCTTTCTCTCGCCCTCTCGTTCCCTTTTCTGGCTTCGTGTCTGCAGCCATTGCCACAAAGAGTCACTCATGATTACCTTACCACGGCCTGCGCAAAATTGTCCACAAAAGAAAAAAAAAAAACCCCTTCTTTTCATCTTTTCCTTCTGGTCTTCGCCACTGCAATTCACCCTTCCATGCCTTTTCCCTGCTTGGAACCTCGAAAGGGTCCGTATTCACTTGACTGCCGCGCATTTCGGTCCGATTCTGCTTGGGGTGGATCGGGTCTGCTAGGCTTGAGAAAGTGCGAGATTGACTCTGACCAATTGATTGTATTGAGCATCTTGACGCTCAACAAGCGTCGAACAGCATGCACAGGCTAGATCATAACCTCCGAATGATGGCCGCGTTTTGTTAGCTCCTACAGTACCTGAAGAATGCAAGATTTTGCCCGAAAGGCCCAGCATCGGACCTCTTTCGGAACTTGCCACTTTGGCTGCAAGAACCTGACGCTTTGACAATGTTGCCTCGCTGAAGCAAGCGTAGAGACTTGCACTGTACAAGGAGCACACATGCCGTGTCTGGCTGTCGACGAGTTCATCAGGAGTAGATAGCGCAACCATTTTGCGCCGCGGGTTTTCAGCCTGTGGATCACTCACTGCACCTCCTCTCCTCTCGCGCCAAAGCGGTGGGTCATCAGGGGCCAGAAAAGGGCGGTTGAGAAGCTGTGTAGAACGAAAGAAAAAGCTCTCTTAAACGTAGAGCGGCGGGAAAAAGAGCGGAGAGATGCGAGTTGCAGCGTGGGAATTCGCGAGGTGGCGCTGACGGATGATCGGTTACATTGGGGGGCTTGGGCGGTTACAACACATGGAGAGAGAGGACGTCACGGGGTCTAGTTTTGAGGAGTCGCCCTTTTGCGCACGCCTAGACGTTGAACCCGAGGTTTCGCATGCACTGCCTGTGCTGCTCGACAATCTCGCGGCACTTGTCGCCCGAATCGGCGGCGTCGTCGGCGTTGCTCCCGAATCGGAGGAAGCAGTCGTCCCTCGCCTTTTTCGTCTCGGGGCAGGCGCAGCACCTTGACGGTTTCGCCACACCCGAGTTGGAAGGATTAGGTCAGCGGGCGAGATTTTCTCTGTCTTCCTCGGGTCGGGGGAAGCGGACGGCGCCACACAAGGGAGTATAGGGACTCACGGCTTGAGTCCTTCTGGGTTTCGCGGGTTGAGTTTCGGGTTGGCGGCTTCGGAGCCGGTGAGTGGTTTGCCCGTCTCGGGGTGCAGCGAGACGGGTCCGGTCGCAGGAGGCGGCGGCGGCGACGAGGTGGCGGTGCTGCTGCTGAATGGCCACATATCGCTCGTATTCTCCCAGGTGCAGAGAGTATAGAGAGAGAGCGCGAGATGTCGCCACTGTCGGCGAGCGATTTCGCGATCCGTTCCGCGTCAAACTCATCACTCAACCTCGCAGCTGCAGTCTAGTCGCAGCGCAGTAACTTGAACTGCTGGGCGTGAGTGTACAGCTCATAGCGTAGTCGCGGCCCTCCGCCCACGATGCCTCGTCCCAGGCTGCGACCGACTCGGCGACCCTTTCTCGCCGCCTCTGCCTTGTTCGCTCTCGTCCTCCTCGCCGCTGCTCCTACTCCCGCCGTGGCATCCATAGGCGACCGCGCTCCAGCTTACCAACGCTGTACAGCTGCATGCGAAGCCATCCGCTGCCATCCCGGCGACTCCACGTCAAAGACCGCGACGGCCGCCTCCCCGCCCAACTTGGACGACTACCCCGTCAAGAGCCTGTTCTGGCCGTGCGGCGACACGTGCCGCTACGTCTGCCAGCACTACCTCACCGACCTCGCCCTCTCCGCCACGACCGACACTCAGGCCCCGGAAGGCCTTCCCGCCGGCCATCAAGTCCAGTTCCACGGCAAATGGCCCTTCCACCGCCTCGACCTCTCGAGCCTGCCCTGGTTCCCCTTCTTGCCGCTCAAAATCCTCACCGCCCTCTTTCTCCCGAAACTCCAAGAACCCCTCTCGGTCCTCTTCTCCTTCGGCAACCTCTACGCCCACTACCGCGGCCTCTCCACTCTGCGCAACTTGTCCCACCGCGGCCGCATGACCGAAGGGAAACGCCTCGCGCGCGTCTACGAGACGTACGCGTGGAGTGGGATCGTCGCCTGGATCGCGAGCGTTGTCTTTCACGCGCGCGACGTCGATTGGACGGAACGGGCCGACTATTTCGCAGCGGCGGGGACCATGCTCGTCGGTTTGTGGGCCGGAGTCGTCCGCGTCAAAGGGTGGTACGCACCCCTTCTCGGGCGTGAAAAACCTCGCCACCACCGCCCGCAACGGCGCGCCGCGCTGGCCTGGACCGTCGCCGTCGCCGCCGTGTTTGTCCTCCACTGCAGCTACCTAGGCTCCCTCGACCGGTTCGACTACACCTACAACATGCAATTCAACGTCCTCGTCGCCCTCTCAACCATCGCCCTCTGGACCGCCTGGTCCTATCGCCAATCTCGCCTCCCGAACCCGTCCAACTTTTCGCGCCGACAACTCTCGTCCTACCCGAGCGCGCGCGCCCGGTTCCGCGCTCCGCACTACCTCTCCCCCCTCTTGCCCTTGATCCTCCTCCCCCTGTTGACCACCCTCGAACTGCTCGATTTCCCGCCCATCGGATTCGGCACCGACCTCCGCCTCTTGGACGCCCATGCGTTGTGGCACCTGAGTACGATTCCCGTCGTCTGGATGTGGTACCGCTTCCTGATCAAGGACGTGAGGTGGATCGACGGACAAGGCGAGGGAGGAGATCCGAATAGCGTCTTGCCCGCTGCGCCGGGGTCCGCTTCGGCTTCCCTCGATGCGGCGGCGGCGGCGAACGGTGCGACGACGACAACGACGGCTGCTGCAGGAGGAGGGATCAACGGCGGAGGAGGGAGTTCTTGGGTCCTCGAACGACTCGAGCGGGAAGGTCGCAAATCGAGTTTCGCGCTCGGAGGAGGAGGAGGAGGAGGCAGTGGCGCCGACCACGTGACTTCTTCGAGCGCTGCGACCGGATCGGATGCGGCGACGAACGGAGCGGTGAGGAGGGAGAGTAGCAGCGGAGGTGGTGGTGTGGGCTCGACCGTGGGTTCAGCAGGTGCCGGCAAGGTCAAAGGGGTCGATTGATGCGCGGGTTCTCGAGAATCGACGCTGTCACGGAGAAGTTCAGAACTCGGTGTTTGTATTGCATTCGGTATATCAATATACGCTGACCACTCGTGTTGACGGTGACACGAGAGCGATTCTTTCTCTTTTGCGCGAGGAAGACGAAAAAGCAAAGTCGTCTTGCCAAGTCTTGCTTGCGCGCGCGAGCAAGCTGCGCTCCTGATGGAATCATGAGCATATGCTTTTCCCACCACCAGCACGTCAAGCGCAGTGGGCCTGTCAAAGTCCGGAGAATGTACGGCAAGATGAGGGCTGCCGCTCGAGTAAGATGAAAAGCGTGCGAGAAGACATTCCCGGCCTGTCCCACCTCTCTCTCTCTTCATCTCTTTCTCTTCTGCAAGCAGTGAGCTAGTCACACAGATCAAACAGGTCTTTTTGCATAGAAAGGAGAAGGGGAGAATGAAACTCTGGGGTGGCAAAGAATAATCTCCGGGGAAGAAACCAGGTCAAGGTCACTGCTGCTAACCAGCAAAGGGGTCGGCCAGCCTGGAATTTGGAGGCAACTTAACAGGAGAACTGAAGATATTGACGCTCCGGTGGGTCCGACGGCTGGGATGGTATGCAGACTGTGGCGCAGACGCCGCAGAGAACAGTGGCTCGAGCAGTGCCGGAGGCCAACGCAAGCCAAAGTTGAGTACACTTTTGAGAAGTGGAGTATTGGACCACCTTGATATGATTTGTAGACCCCATTCACTTTGCTTGGGTGGAGCCGGACAATACAGTCCATTGGCAACTTCGTCCAGAGGCCACACCTTGCATTCCAAGCTGGAATGCACTGTGGCCAAAGTGGATTGGGTCAGGCTCTGCTTTGGTTCAGACACCAAAGGCTCCAGGAGACTCACAGGGGTGTAAGACGCTTACGAACTCGTTTTCCGGGCCAAAGCAAATCTCCCCATTTCTGACCTTGGGCATCGTCTCGTTCCCAAATTGGGTTGGCCATCTGACTGTGTACCTCACGCCTTCCTTTGGATCAGTCTCCCTTTTCTCACCCCTCACAAAATGTGGTCCCGCACACATGTCGCGGCCCACTCCTGCGCCACCACAACCAGCTCCGTGTAAGTCGAATCGCGCTAGGACAAATTGCTCTCGCGGATGGCGCTCTGTTGCAGGCTTCAGAACAACTGGGTACTCCACAGCCGGCAACAGTGTGACGAGCTGCCACTCTTCGGACTCTGATGAGGCGGGAGCATTGTCAAGCTCGAGCTTTGATAGCATCACAACATGCACACACTGCGGAAAGGGAAGCTCACCTTGACGCCAGTGCACATAGATGCAGAACCACTCAAGCTTGTAGGCACTGGGACGGGGAATAGCTGTTACCCCGCCCTCTTAAAGGCCAGCCCGCTTCCTGCCACTGTTTTCGACACCGACAGTGATCCTCACAAGCTTCTTAAGTGTGGCTTGGAGCAGATCCGCGTATACATTATACCCTCCAATGTCTTGAATCTATGCAGGACCTGTCAGCTCTTTTCTCGGACCACAGAACAAACAACATCCTCCGAGGCGTACCAGTTTATGCGCAAATTTCAGCTCTCGAGTCCAGGTACCGGCCGCTTTTTCCCCAAGATCCAGCTGCTTACCATCACCACTCTTTAGAGCTGCCAGCGTGCTGACGACCAGTAGGCTGAGTCCGGAAAAGGCATAAGGATGCCACTGTGGCTGTTGAGGTGGCGGCAATTGCGCGCTTGACTGCCACGGAGTTGCCATTGGGAGATTGACACAGGTCTGGTAGGTGGACCCTGTTGTCAGCAGCCAGACAGTGAATGGAAGGGAGAAAAGGGGGCATGAGTCGAGCGCTCGACAGACACTCAAAGCGCGGAGTGTCCGCGGAGCTGGAAGAGGCGCGTGCTCACACCGGGCGCACATCGCGGCGGTGCAGGTAAAAATTTCTTGCGCAAGTCGATCCAGCGCACCCGTACTGCAATGAGGCACCTTGTTGCACATGTCCTGTGTAGCTGACTCGGTGAAAAACGCAAATTTGCGACAGGGATGGTCCTTCTGAAATTTGCCTCGCTTTCCTCGTGGCCTGTGATCATGGGCCCTGCTCTCTATCATTGATTGCTGTACTATCACAGCTTGTTTCTTGGCTTGTCATTGCCTGGGTGCTTCAGGGCGACACAACTCCGCTGTCCCGGTCAGGGTTGCACCTTCAGCTCCGACTTCCTCTTGGAGTTTGTTTTCCGCTCCCACCTCCTTTCCTCAGGCCACATGATCAGCTTTGGACATGTAGAGCCACCGATGCTTAGTGCTCTGGGCTATGTATTTCAAGGAACTGGACATGGGAGCGCTCCTTTAGAAAGCGGAAATTGTTGTGTAACTACAAAACTTCTCAAAGACAGTGACCCCCCCACAGTGTCACAGCTGGCGAGGGATGTGAGAGTGACAAGGGAGACGGATTAAAGCCCTCAAAGGCTCGGAGGTCCTGATTGGGGTGAGAAAGACCGAGGTGCGGGATGATAAGGAGAAAGCAACTTGACAAGCGGGTCCGGCGGCCACTGCAAGTCAAAGCAGAGAAGTGTGTCCAAATGGTATACCGCGTGTCTGGGAGGGTTCTGATTGTTTTCTGCTTGTACTTGTAAGTGCCAGAGGCTTTGCTGCGGAGCGGTCTCCAGCTCGTGCTTTGAGTGGATTCCGTTCAGGAAACCCTCTTGTGGCCACGTCTTGCCTTCCAGCCGGAAGTGTCCTGCGGTGGGCAATTCACGGGGTGTCACTATACCTGGCTGCAACAAGCCATATGAGTCAGCTACTTACCATGATGAATCGAGATCCTCAGGCACTCAGCATCTGCGCCAAAACTTTTAGGGTTGACTTGGCGTAGAATACCCGGAATTGTGTTGTCGCCGTAATTTGTTGGCCAGTCAGGTTGCCATCCAAGTCTATCCTTCTTGTCTCTGTGGAGAGATTGTTCCTTGATGAAGCAAGGGCCAGCAGCAAAACTGACAGGGGGGTGTTGTTCCCCGCCCCCATGGCTGAGATTGGCTTTCTCTGGAAGGTACCGCAAGAGGACAAATTGCCAAGGGTCCCGCTTGCGACGATGTAGCAGGACCACGGGGTACTCCACTGCCTGCAAATAGGTAGTGAAGTGCCACTGCTCGGACCCTGAAGGGAAAGCCAGGAAGGTAAGAACTAACCCACCTCCAGTCAAACGGCATGCAATGCCTGTCCTGACATATTACCAGACAAACTCACCCTGAGCCTGCTTTGCCTGAATGTAGAAGCAGTCGAGCCGGTGGGCTTCGGGACGGTCAATCAAGTAATGACTCGGAAGTACTTCCCTTACGTTGTCTTGGTAGTAACCAGTCTCTATGCCGGCTGTTTTCCTCACAGCCTCGTCAAGAGTGGCTTGCAGGAATCTAGCATATGCCTGGATGCCACCCATTGTCTGAACCTGCATATGATGACAATCAACACGTTCAAAGCTCGAGATGAACAAACCGAATGCGGCACAGTCTTGGCTCACCCGTTTGTACGTCTCTTGCATTCCCGGCGTCCCGGACCCTTCCCCCCAGGCGCGTGCCTGGAGGTCAAGCTGTTTCTGGTCGTGAATGTACAGCTTTGACTCTGTGCTGAAGAGAAGCATGTCGAGCTCGGGAAAGCCATAAACATGCCACTCTTCTTCAGGGTCTGACTGCTCAGGTCCCGATGGCGGGATCTGCTCCCTCTCTGTGCCATTGACACAGGTCCAGCCCGTATGCTTTGGTAAAGCAGTCATGCTTGTGCATTCAGTTATAAAGGAAAGAGACGGCGAGGAACGAAAGCTCGGGGTCGATGCGCGGCTTGTCCGCGGGGGTGCGTGCACGCAACGCGGCGGTGCACGATAGGAACGTTGTGTACGTAGCACCAAGTCAGAGGCAGGGCAGTTATCAGTGGCAAACGACCAGTGCGAGGGTGCCATAGACGCAGTTTGTCGAGCCGGCCGCGTCCAAGTTGTTGCCACACGACAACAAGCGAAGGGAACGCTCTCGCCGAGCTCGGATCGGGACAAAGCTCAAATCCTCAATCGGGAGCAGCTCAGCAGCGGACGGCGCGGAATATCTCGTTGATATGCTCGTATTGCAGACACGAGGTTGCCTAACGGCAAGCTTGCCCTGGCGCGCACACTGCAAGCGACGCCTCAGGGGAGGCGCAGACTGCGTGCGAGCACTCCGACTTGAGCGAATTTTCCCGTTTCCCCACTTTGCCGGCCCTCTCACTGTCTGTACTCTACGCCCAGCCCGCCAACGAGTGAACGCTATGCTTTCTGCACGAATGGCTGCACCCGTCCGCCGCCTGGCTCTCCGCCGCGCCCAACCGCTCGCCGCGAGGAGCAAGATCTCCCACTACCGTCCCTACGTCACTTCGCCTCTGACGCCCGACCCGACGGCGAAACCAGCAGCGGCCGACCTGCCCGTCAAGCCTGCGTACGACAACGTGCCCTTTGCGGCGCCGACCAACAAGGACGAGACCAAAGGCCAGCTCGGCCAAGTCGACCTGCCCGACATGGCAAAAGTCGAGCACGAAGCGGAGGAAGAGTTCTCCGTCCGGATCGTAAGTCTCCTTTCACGCTCGTCTATATAGAGAGAGACTCTTACTCACTATGAACCTCTCGACCGACAGCCCACCGCTCCCGACACGTACCGCAGCGCCGAAACTTCGCCCGACGCGCCTTCTGATCCGGTCGGACACGCTCCCCAAGTCGCCACGGCGTCTCACCCTTCGACTTATCACGGCGGCGGACCCTCCTTGAACAAGGCCGGTCAAGACGGCGACGTGGTCGTGGACCAGCCCGGCGAAGGCGGCAATAAAAGCGATGGCAAAGGCGGCAATAAAAGCGAGGGCAAAGGCGAGAAGAACGACGACGGCGCCCGGACGAGCAAGGATCAGCACAAGTCGGAAGAGCAGGACTACAAATACGAGTGGAAGGACCGACGACTCGACGCCGACGAGAAGCGCGGACTCTACGCCCTCGGCGGCATGCTCGTCGGTGGCTACATCCTCTCGACGCTGACCGAGCGCAAGAGCGTCCAGCACAAGGAATAAGGCGCGTGCCTTTCTTCAACCCTCGTACATGTACCACTTCGAAACTGGGGAGTCTCCCTGCTGTAGCTCTCGTCATTTCCCTCGCATGCAAAAATCAAGTGTCGCCGTGAAGAAGAGTCTGATTCCAATGTCACGCTGCAAGGACCCCATCGAGCCGTTCCAGTTCTCGTTCAACGGAGGCAAGCACCTCGTCCAGATCCGGCAGCCACCGCCATTCTTGTTCCGGTCGCTTCCTGAACTCGACCAGAAGCGGTCGGACCTGCCGCCACGCCACCCTCACCAGTGAGCTCTCTTCCGCCCCTTTAAACTCCGGAGCGGACCAACACCTTCCCCAGCGAACTCACCTGCTGTAAGACGAATTCGGTTGGAGGGCGAGCCTCGGGCGGAACGAGCGGCCAGCGGGAAGTCGACGCGCGCTCTCCGAGGACCGAAAGCGGCTGCTCGAGGTTCGAGAGCGCAAAGAGGGTCATGCGCCAGAACGTGGGCCAGCTGTGCGAGTCCTTACTGGGTGTAAGTGAATCTGACCTGTCAACAGGGAAAAGTGGAGAAGTCACCGCACCTCCATCCTTCGGATTGCTCGATCAACCGATTCACCGTCTCTTCCCACTCTCGCCGCCACCCTGCCTCCTCCGCCTCCTCCGAGTCGGACCTCGCCTGCTCAATCAACATCTCTTTGACATCTGCGATCGCGTCTCGACACCGTTCGGCCTCGAGCGAGAGGGAGCGATAAATCGCCGCGAGGTTGTGCGCGTTCGACCAGTTGTGGTTGAGCGAGAGGGTCGGGTGCGAGAGGTTCTGCACGGAGTGGTACCATCCGGACGGACTGCTCGCACGCCGTCAGTCGTGTCAGTCTCTGCGAAAGAAGAAGCGAAGAGCGCACGCAAGTCGGACGCACATAAAGATCGATTCGCCGACTTCCTGCTCGACGACGAGCATCCCTCGTCGGCAATAATCGGCTTTGAGGTCATCCTTCCAATCGTCGGAATTGACGCTCGTCCCGTCCCACTCGGCTTGTTTGAGCAAGACTTGCAACGAGGCGGTACACGACGGCGGGAAGAGGTACCAGCGCTTGCGACCGAACAGCTGAGTACTGATCGAGTAGGAGCAGTCTGCGTGCGTGCGCGGACGGTAAGGTCTGATACAAGCTCAAGGAACCGGGAGAAGGGCGCACAAACATCGCGATGTAAAGGCGTAAAAGTGTCGCCACCTCCGGCGTACTTTTGGAGGCAAGAAAGGGCATCAGTGCGCGGTCGGCTGAAACTCACAAGAGCCAGGAGGTTGGCTCACCACGAAGCGAAAGTCGTCTTCTCGCTCGCTGCCTTCATACTCGTTCATCCAATCGTCGAGCCACGCCGGCGGAACCTCGTAAAGCTCTTCCCGCACGCGGTCCTTGCCCTTTCCGTTCGCGACGGCGCCTTTATCTCCGTTCTTGCCGCTTCGATGCACCGCCAGAGGGAGGTGCCAGTCCTTGAGGTATTTCGTGCGGCCTTGTCCGCGGCGCCAGAGCTCCAAGAGGTCTCGGAAAGAAGCGACCGGAGCCTCGAACTCGGGAAGCTTCGAAGTCGACGCTTCGCAGTTGATGCAAGTCACGTCTAGCGATCCGAATTTTCGCTCGAGATATTCATAGTCCAGCTCGCCAGCCTTAGAGGCTATATTTCGTCGGATCGGCCAAGTCTCGGAATAAGACGGAGGGAAGAGGCACGGCGTGTTGGGCTCCAGGTGGGCAGAGCGAAAGGAAGCATAGGTCGACTGTTCATCTGTCAAGCCGGCGATCCGAGTCGACGGTTCGTCCCGAGTCATGGTGTGAAGCGGGGGAGGAGAAGCGTCCGCGAGCGGAGGCTGTGCTTTGCATCGACCATAGTCTGATAACGTACAAGTCCTGCGATGTCGTGCTAAAAAGAAGTGTCCACTACAAAGGAGACCAAAAATGTAGACAAGAAAGAGTAGCTATGCACAGAAACTCGTGAAAACGCAACGAGCCTGTCGAAGCGACGCGACCTCTGCGAGATTAACCCCTCCCCCTAGGCGCAAGAGCCTGCTCCCGCCCAGACGAATCGTTCAGCACCTAAAGTACACGCCCACCCGTCGCGAAAGACTCACCGAGCGTGTCCCACATCGGCAGAACCTTGACCGAATGCGGCGCATCGTCGTAGATCGCCAGCAAGTCGCGGTCGACAAATCCGCGCGGCGCGACAATCTGGAAAACGTACTCTTCGAACCACTCGTCGGTCATGACGAGGAAGCTGTGAAGGGGGAAGGACGTCAGGATCCGCTCGAAAGGGAAAGCAGTTCTTACCGGGAAAGAAAGGACAGTCGGTCTGCACCGACCCTTTATTGCACGCATCCGGACCCTGTAGAAATCAGAGCGGCAGGTTAGCCAGGCCATCTTGCGGGCATACGGAACGGATAAGACGGCAGGTGAGAGGATGAAGGAGAAACTCGCCCAAGAGTTTTCGACTCGCCACCGAACGGGCGTATCGGTGATTAGGTCGATGTGCACGCCGGTGATCATCATCGCGCTGCTCAGAGGTGGTCAACGTTGGGCCCGATCACTAGGCGCACACACAAGCGACGCGCGACTCACTGCGTCATGGACGTATCGTATGCGCGTAGGCGTTCTTTCTTTTCCAGGGTCAGCCGCGTACCGAAAGCGGTCTCGAGGTCGCGGAGCTTGGTGTCGAGGAAGCCGTTCTCCGTGTCGGCAGCTTTGTCAACTGTGGCCAGAGTCGGGTCAGCATTGGGGATACAGGGGAGGTAGAGATGGCGACTTACCATCTGGAAACGAAACCGTGCGGTCGAGGGAGCAGGAAGTTAGTCAAAGGTCAACTTGCGCCCACGCAGGCTACGCACCTGAGCCAAACCAAACCGGAATGTCGGCCTAGAGGTATGTCAGACGTTAGCCAGCGGACCTCAAAGATCGGTCTCTGGAAGCTCGCCGCACCTTGATCATCGCTACCGCCGTCTTCTTGAGGTCCTTCATCGGCAAGTTGAGGAAAACGAGGTCCCTCCCGCCGACCACATTGCCGAGTCGCTCGATGGTGTACGTCGCGCGGAATTGGTTGCGCGGGTCGTGAAGCAGCGAAAGCGTATTGCTTACGTCGAAGCCCGAGTGGATGCGAGCAAACTCGAGGGGCGTCGTCTCAATGCAATGGTACTTGCCGGACTTGTCGGTGTACTCCCAGAGGAACTGCAAGTGGGGAAGGGAAGCAGCTTCAGCGAAAGAGTTTCTCCGAAGGATGCATGCAAACTTACCGGCTGATCCGGTCGAGGAGGCGTGCCGAGACTGATGGTCAAAATACGGTATATGACTTTGATCTGTGTGGCCACCCGGGAAGCGTTAGGGCTTATACTCGTACGAGTTTAGAGTCGACTCGAGAGCCCTGACCATCTTCTCCTTCTCCTGCCGAGCCATCTCGAGCGCGTCCGGATGGTGGCCGATCCGCTCACGGTAGTACTTCCGGAGCTTGAGCCCCATCTCGCGCAGTTTGGACGTGAGTAGCGTATCAAGCACGTTTGAATTGCTCGAGCTCCAGCTTTCCGGATAGATGTGCTGCGGGACGAGACCGAAATTCTCGACGAGCGAGACGGCGAGATCCCACTGGCCTGGTATCCGTCCGAGATGGGAGCCAAGTCAGAGCAAAGTCGACTTAATTACAGAGCAGAGTGACCCACCTCCATCCTGGGCTGGCATGTTGGAAAAGAGGAATTGCATCTTGCGCGATTCGAGCTTTTCGTCGACCAGGTCAAGCACCTGCTCGAGGAACCAGTTCGCTTTCGAGAGATGATCGTAAAAGAACAGGTAGCTCTGCAAGCGAAAGTGCTCAATTTCCACCTCTCGTTTGACTCCGAGCACCGCCGAACGCGTCGACGCACCTGCGAGAGCTGAAACTTGGAGAGCTTGTGTTTGCGGGTCGTAAAGATCCGCACCACATTCGTCAACGCAAACAACCAGCACCTCCCAGACGCGAGTTGATTCGCAACGGGATCGCCTTCGAAAGAGATCATGTGGTTGAAAACTGAGGGAGGACGTGAAGAGTGTCAGCTTTCGGTCAGTCGGCTCTCTTCAACGAGTCCGCGCACTCATGTCATCTTTGATCTTGGCGTCCCGCGATGCCAATACAATATTCGGGTTCGTATGACAAAGTATAGTCTTGGCGAGCTGATAGTGCGAGTCTTGTTCGAGGTCTTCATGCCAGTCGTGAAGCTGCGGTTGGAGGGGGGAAATCGTCAGAAAACGCGTCGCCGTTGTCTTCCTCTTCGTCAGCGCCACACTGACCGTATCCAGTTCGATCGTGCCTGGAGCATTCTGCGACGGAACAGCGGTCGTAGCAAGTCTCGGCTGAGCGACCGGGACGTTCATGACCTCTGGCGCCGACCTCGACAAACGCTCGGTTCGACCCATGCCATTGACGGAGGGGACCTGAGTGTGAGCATGGCGCGTCAGCTTCCTTCTTGGGGTCTAGAGACTTGGATTCAGTACGCACCATTTCGACTTGTCCTACGTGAGAGAACAGAAAGGGATATAGATAAGCCGGGTCGAACAGGATTGCGCACGTTCCCCGTCGCGCATTCCGCGGACATCCCGAAAGGGAGTGCGGAGATCAATTACCGATGATTACACATGGCTGCGAAAGCCAAATTGGCAAGCCCAGTCACGTGTAGGCAGCGTCGGAACAGGCTTGGCGGTAAGTACAGGAAGGGGTCGAAGGAAGGCGTCGCAGGGCTCGACAGCGGGAAGGGCACTTTTGAAAACCGCGTCAGTGCAAGTGGATGTACAACAAAAAAAAGACTTGATACGAAGGGTGAATATTAGGTTGGCCGGACGGCAAGGTGTTTAGTCGTCCTCGTCGTCGTCGATGGCGATCTCCTCCGGATTGGCGACCACCGCCGCCGCAGCCGCCAATCCAGCCGGAAGCTCCTCCACGTCCCCAGCTCCCTCTCGCACAAGATCCACCACCTTCTCCCCCACCGGCTCCTCATCAATGACATGCTCACCCGCCATCTCGACCTGTCTCAACGCTTCCGCCTTGGCGCGTTCGAGTTCGCGGCGCTTTTCGGCCTCGAGCGCTTCGAGGTAGCCCTCCGGGATCGGGTTGATGCGGTTCTCGATTTGGAGGAGCGAGGTGAAGGCGAGGGTTTGCGGGTTCGTGTACCAGGACGCTGGCGGGAGGTAGGACCGTGTCAGTGTGCACTTCAAGAGCAGCTCGATCAATCCAGCGAAGAAATATTCGCAAAATCGAGGGGCCACCAAGAGAGCACACTCACGCATCTGGATCATGCCATTCCGCTCCCATTCCTCCTGCGTCGGCGCCGTCCTCAAAAACTTCATCACCTCGTCCACCTCCATCAACCCATCCCCCTTGGTTCCCACATTCTCCTTGACCCACTCGTAATCTTTTTCGATCTGAGCCGTCAATTCGGCAAGAGGCGGAAAGGGTTTGGAGCGTTGTTCGAGGGAGAGAAAGGGTGCGGTGGCACGGACGATGGCGAGCCAGTGAGGGTCGAATAAGAGTTTCGGGCGGCGTCGGGATTGCGGCGGCGGCGAGGGTTCCGATTCCGCAGCGTCGGTAGACGCAGCCGGGTCGGTGTCTTGTGCAGCAGGCTGCTCCTCGCCGGTCGAGCCCTTCGGATCTTCGATCGTGACAACCTATTCAAGGAGCTCAGGGGTCAGTCGCCGGAGGGATTTCCGATACGCATAGATACAGAACAACGGAGCTCGCACGCACCTGCAAGAACTCTTTGTTCTTGCCCGGCTTGCTCAGCGCCAAGAACTTGGTCGAGCGTCTCGTCGCGCCCGTGCCCGCGCCCTCGGTCGTCGTCTTCTGCCCGGCTTCTTCGACTCCTTCCATCGGCGCAGCAGCAGCGTGACCCTCACCACCACCACCGTCGTCGTCGTCCTCATCATCATCATCCAGAGCGATCTCGTCCGGATTGGATGTCTCGGTAGTCGGGGCTGGTGCGGCAGGCGCAGGGGGATGCACTCCGCCACAGCCGTCTTCGCAACCTTTCTCCTCGCTGGGAGGTCCTCCTGCCACCCCTTCGCCCACTGTACTTTCACCACCTTCCACGCCGGCCTCCTCATCATCGTCATCAAGGGCGATCTCATCCGGGTTCGCAGCCGCGGCAGTAGGCTGCGTACGAGGAGGCGGAGGAGGCGCCACCACCATCCGAGGCCGTTTCGTAATTTTGGTCGCCGACCCATCATGGTGAAACAGCGCGGCGAATTTGACGTGCAAGTGGGCCGAGAACCAATGTCGCGGTTGGAGGGAAGTGAGGAGCGCGTGGAGGGGCGGAGAGCCGAGCGTGTTGGTGTTGATCTGTGAGCCAGGTCCGGCAATTCAGCACACCGACCTGGGTTTTCGCTTCTTCCGAGGCATAAGAAACTGAGACGGAGTAGGGACTGCGACGGAGGCGCGCACACTCACCTCGTCTCGGAAGAACGGCTTCTCGCGAACGAGCGAAGCCGTATCGCCATGCTGTTCGATCCCGAGCGGCCAGTCGTGCGAGAGAAAGACGTCAATCTGCTCGCCACGGTTCTTGAGCTGTGCGCCCAGCGGAGGTTGCGACAGAAATATGATCAGGTCCAGCTCTGAATCGCAGATTGGACTAAAGACCAAAAGGCTGGCTAGAGGGGCGCACCTGGAGCAAGCGAGCGACGTCGTACTCGCGGATGTGGTACACGGACCGAATCGTTCGGTCGTCAAAGGGGATATTCTCAAAATGGCCTGTGGGTCGGCGGCAGTGGGACGATTTCAGCTTCGGCCCACGCAGCTCTCCTGCAGCAAGCCTGGAGCGAAAAGCCGACACGACAGACTCACCTTTCTTCCAATCGCCGCTCTTCCAGATCCCGCTCGCGCCGGCGATGCGCAACCACCCGTCGACGAGGACCGAGCCGGCGAACCCGAGAAAGTAAATGTCGGGAGCGAGCCAGCCGCCGTGGTAGCTGTCGGTATTTCGCGAAAGAATCGTCAAGGATCAGCGCACGAGTCGTCGGAATCGTGCGACCGTCCAAGGACTCACCACTCCCACATGTAGCCTGACGATTCGTGATTGCCTCCGATGACGATGGTGAGTTTGGGCGCCTTTTTCGCGCCCGCGTAGTACTGGTGAAAGTGACCGAGAGCGCGGTACTTGACAGGGCACGCCATCGTCTGCAAGTCGGCCGTGTTGCGCATGGCCTGCGCGCAGTAGGTCTCGCCCATGTCAGCCCACTTTAGACCAGCGCCTACACGTAGAGAGAGACTCGCCTGAAAGTCCCCACAGCAGATCATCAAGTCCGTCTCGGGTTCGCCTCGCTTGCGCGCTTCCTGGTCGCACCGTTCGACGCTCGCGTAGATGTCGTCGAGCGTGCCGTGCGAGCACCCGACCACGGCCACGCGCAGCGAGCGAGGCGACGACATTCGGTCACGGAGACGCTTGTTCGTCGAGGAGGAGGAGAGGGTCGAGCGTTCCGACCGGGAAAGGACCGTAGGCTACGTGAGTAAGCCTAGAATCTCTAGAGTAGTGCGCAGGCAGCTGTCGAGTGACCGAGGCGAGAGAGAAGATGAGCACGCTTTCACGAGCAACTTTCGATTCAAACTCAAAGACAGACATGCATGCGCTCAGCAGATAGACAAGAAAGAACCGTTTCTGAGATACAACACCATCTAAAACGAAAGGATCAAAGGTCTGCGCCTCCAGAAAAGGAAAAAACAGGGAAGGCCACCGAAGGCAGAACGGGATGAAAGGACGACCTCTACTGCATCTCGACCTCCTCGTCCGGGTGGTGAGCAGCAGCGGCCTGAGCAGCAGCCGCCGCCTGCACTCGCTCCTTCGAGACGATCGGGAGCGGTCGGCCGTCCCACACCTTGCCGAACCCGGGAGGGTAGCACCGCTTGTACAGCGTCAGGCAGACCGTGTCGAGCTGCGAGATCGGGCCGTCAAAGCCGGCCTGTCGCGCGAGATGCAATTCATCGTCAGTATGGCAGCAAAGAAGAAAGCATTCGCCAGAGGGGGCCAAAAGAAAAAAAAGCGCACCTTGAAGTACCCGTGCGTCCCGAGCGGTTCCCGAATGTGCCCAATCCGGCCTCCCTTTGTCCTCAGCTGTACCGGCTTGAAGTACTCGACGTCGGCGCGGTTAAAGAACAAGTACCGGATCGTCGCCGTCTTCTTGTGGACCTTGAACGGGTGGCCCGTCAGGATGATCCGCTTCGCCGTGATCCGCGTCGGGTCCGAAGAGAGGAGCGAACCCGTCCCGATCAGGTGGATGTGTTGATCGGGCGAGGCGTTCGGCGCGTCGGCCGAAGTGGTCGGCACGCGGAGCAACAGCGACGGCGAGTTGGTGCCAAACGTGATGGGCAGATACGCCGTCGCGACCGACGCATTGATCCCATGACGGAGGTACCGTTCAAACTTGTGCACGTTGTTGGCGCCTTTGCCACCGTTCCGCATCGTGTGCTGCGAAAAGATCGGGTTGATCGCGAACCGGCGGAACCCTTGCTGCAGCACGAGCGGGTCCTTGGACCGCACGGCGTCCGAGTTTTCCGTGTTGCGCTGGACCGTAAAGTGCATGATCGAGTACTTGTGCTCGTGCTTGAACAGGCCGAACAACGTCAGAGCAAACAGCGGGTTCCGCTCCTCGAGGACTCGTCGCGGGACATTCTCGAGGTGCACAATCACGCGCGTGCCGGGCTGCGAGAGACGGGCGTCAATATCAATAAGTCTTCAGATCGGTGAGATCGAAAGAAGAGAGAGCCTCCGGCGCGAACGCACCTCAACCCCCTCTTCAGCCACACGCTTCTCCATCCTGCGGCCCATCCCCTTCCAATCCTCGAGCATGAAGCACCTCCCATAATCGCGCGGCAGTTCCTCATACGGGTCCCACTTGCTCGTCCTGAAACTCTTCAACCCGCGGTACCGCGCGAACCGTTCGCGCGCGGGAACGTGCAGCGGCGTGTCGACCTCGTCCGGGAAATCGAGGTCGTCGCGGTTCTCGACGTTGCGGCGCGCGGCGCGTTGAGCGAGGTACTCTTGCAGTTGGGCTTGTTCCTGCTCGGGCGAGAGGTCGGCGAAAGGTCGCGCCGAGACCGTAGCCGTCTCGTCCGCCAAAATGTCGACAAACTCGGTCTCCTCCTCCTCTTCCTCCTCCTCCTCCGCGCCGGCGTCCTGCATCGCCTCCTCTTCCGAATCGCCATCGGCACTGAGCTCTCCAACCTCATCATCAATGATCCACGCCGCCTGGTAAGCGCTCGTCCCTTTCGCCACCTTTTTCAGTTTCGGCGTCGTCCCCGGTCTCGCCGGCGGAGGCGGCATCTCGGCCCTCTCCCGCAATGCGGCCGGCGCCGACGCGAGTTCTTCCTCCGTAGGCCAGGTCTGCTCGTCCATGCCAAAGTCGTCCTCGTCCGGGATGTTGGTCGACGCGAGCGAGTCGGCGTCGTCGTCGGGCAGCGAGAGAGGCTCAAAGGGCGTCGTACCGGGGGCGGCACCGTCGAGAGACATGGATTCGGTGCCGACTGCGGCCGAAGCGCGCTTCTGTTGTCGGACGGAGGGAGCGAGGAGAATCTGCGTACGGGATCCCGGTCAACCCAAGGCCAGAATTCCAGTAAAACGGAAGGGGCTCACCTTGGAAATTTTGAAGTCGCCCCAGCCCTGCACGTGCATGAGCCGGTTCGCACTGAGCCGGTTCCCGCGCACCACACCCTCGACGACGAGGGTTCCGAGATCCTCGCCTTCCATGCCCTTGGGTCGCTCCTCCTCGTCAGCTCCAGCAACGACCTGGTCGTCCGCCGCATCTTTCTTCTCCCAGGCCATCCGTTCCGCCAACACGCGCGGTCGTTTCTCGCGCCACCGCAACCCTTTCGGAGTCTTTTCGCACAATGCGCGAACGACAAGGGTCGCTTCCGGCGAGGGGGTGCTGGTCGAATCGGTCGCCATGGCCGAGGTCGAAGCGGAAGAAGAGGCGGACGGGGTGGCCGAGATGCAGTGGATGCGTTCGACGGAGGGGAAAAAGTGGGTCAGGAACGAGTGCAGAGAGGCGCGGGTGGTGGAAGCGAGAGTGGCGTTGCCGCCCGGGAGGTCCTGCGTCAGACGCGGTTCCAACTGTCAGTAACAGCTCGATCAGTAAGTAGGATGTTATTAACAAGTCACCTTGACGACTCCGAGGACGCCACCGTTGGCGCCTCCAACGCCGAGACCAGTCAGGCACCGCAAGACCGTCTCGCCCTGTTCGTCCACCTCTTGCTCACTCGAGAGCGCGACAATGGTGAAATCGGCAGCCGAGACGGTGTCGATGATGGGAAACAGGGACGTGGCCTGGGCGGCGGACGGCAAGAGGAGGAACCGGAGCGACTGGTTGTGGAATTTCGGGACGCTGGAGGGGCGGGGAGGGAGGTTCCGTCAGCGCGGCGGTTTACCTAAGCAAAGATATGCGCGCACCGCAACACTCACTCGAGGCTCCTCTGTGCTCCTTCTCCCGAGAGTTCGCCTCCTGCAGCCTGTGCGAGGAGCTGGGCCGTCTCGAGCGCGTCGACGTCGTCCGTCATGGGGACGACAGCGACGATCCGCTGGACGCGGTCGCCGTTGCGGTTCTTTCCGGTAAAGATGCCCTTCTGGTCCTCGACGATCTGGCGCTTCTTGTCGAGCACCTGCTTGGCGTGGTTCCTCCGGTTCACCTTCAAGTTCTTCGCCTGGACTTTCTGGCTCTGCTGCCGCTCCGACTTTGAGGCGGCATCCTTGACGGCGGGGCGGTGCGTGCGTCCCTTGGCTTGGTCCTTGAGCTGCGATTTCGACGCGTGCTTCGACTTGAACGGCTTGTTCGACTGCTTCTGGTGAGCGCGGTGCGAATGCCCTTCGTTCGCCATCCTTGCGTTCGGAGGCGGGAGGTTTCCACAGGCAGATCGGAACTCTGCAGCTGTCTCTCCTTTCCTGTTCTGCTCAGCTCGTCAAGCGAGCGAGCGAGTGATCGAGCGAGGCGATGAGCTCGAGACTCGGGACGAAGCTCTTTTTGCACCGCCACTCTCGCTCTCCCTCCCTGAACTCCGTGGAGATAACGTTTCTCGATCTTGCATAAATAGGCTGGTGTCATCTATGTGGTATGTTGGTCGTCAAAATATAGGGGAAAGGGGTCCGAGTGACGTGAAAGGGAATAGTAAGGCGGAGAGCGGAGTCGAGGTCAAGGACGGCCATCATTATTGGAGGTACAGGAGGGCGAGAAAGGTGGACAAAAGAAGGGGTGGCGAGGAAGACCGTAAAGAGAGAAGACGGAGACGCATCGTCGCTCGGTTCAAAGAAGGTTAAAAGTCGTTCTATTCGTGAGAGGAGAGGGAAGAGAAGGGAAAGGGAAAGGGAAAGGGAAAGGAGACTCGTTCACCTCTCCTCGAGCGCGAGGGATCGGCGCGTTATGTAGGCCATTCGCTTCGAGAGAGGAGGCGCCGAGGCCAAGCCGACGCGAGCGGCGTCGGTGCCGGCGAAAGCGCCACTGCCGCCACCAGAAGACGAGCTCGAGGCGGCCGAGGCGGTGGTCGTCGTCGTCGACGTCGACGTGCTTGTGCTTGCCGATGAAGAAGTCGTGGTTGTCGTCGTCGTCGTCGAACTGGCGGCGGTCGAAATGAGAAGAGGCGTCGTTGTCGAGCTCGCTGCGGTCGAAGAAGAGGAGGAGGCGATCGCCGCCGCTGCCGATTTCGACGACGACGTCGTCGTCAAGCGCCAGATCCCAAGAGCAGCGTTCCCGCCACACATCTGTAACAAACGCTCAAGAATCGGTCAGGGAAAAACAGTCTGGAAGCCGTGGGAAAGAGAGGATTCCGACGTACCGAGTTGGGGTTCCCGGAGCACGCAAAGCGGCACGACGTATCCGGCAAGACGTACGCCGACGCCGAGATATTCGTCGTCGACATAAAACATTGACCGTCTGTTGCATGGCGTGATTTTAATGTCAGCGTTCGGCGAGGGCTTGACTAGGCCTTGCAAACCAAGAGCAAGGGCAAACGCCCGAACTGACAATACTCGAGACCGCAGACGCGCGCGCCGGCTTCGCTGCACGCGTCGAGGCACGCTTCGATAGTGTTGTTCGAGTTGGTGAGCTGAGTCGGCAACGATCGCTGGCCGTTGATATTGTCCTGGTAGCCTGCGCGTGCGATAACGACAGTCAGCCTTTTCGAGCTCCTTTCGGCTGATCATGGAACCCGTAGAAAGAAAATGAACGCACAGGCATCATACTTCCATGGACCAAACGTCGCGAGATCGGCGTTCGTAGCCCCCTGCACGGGCTCAACGACCGTCGACTCGTAAACGTCGAGCGCGTTGCTCCCGCCACAAGTCTCGGCCGCGTTCCCCCTGCACCGGTACATGCACTTGCTCGCGTCGAGCGCCGTCGAGTAATACGACAAGCCCATCGCGGCCCAGCACTCGCCATAGTAGGACACGCCGGCGACGGCGTAGCCTTGCGCGGCGGCGGCGGCGAGACAACCCTCGATCGTGTAGTTGGATTGACCAGTCAGACCGATCGGGAGCGAACGAGACGCGACAAGGTCGGACCAGCAGCCCTTGTCTGTCGAGTCGCGGCACGGCGAAAGTGGTCAGCGCGTGGTTTACGAGTCTCCTCGCAGCAGACTCTCCGCGAAAAAGAGCTAGCCAAGACGCACAAGTCCAGTTCGGATCTGTGAGAAGTTTCGTACTCGCCGTCGCTGACGGAGACGCTGCCGAAGAAGGGAAAGAGGAAGCGGCGGTAGTAGAGGTTGCCGACGAGATGGCGCTGCTGGTCGAGGCCGGGGCGGTGGTAGTCGAGTTCGAGATCGTCGTCGAGACGCTCGTAGAAGAAGGGACCGCAGAAGCGGTGGTGTTAAGAGTCGCAGAAGGCGTCACAGACGGGATGATCGTCTGCAGAATCAGAAGAGACGTCAGCTTACTCCGCATGGAAACTGACCACAGTGCCGACAAAAAGCCTTACAATATTCTTCGGGACATACACAGCGAAAGCTGCACCGGTCGGACCTCCGACGCCACCGCAGTACTGGAGCGGATTGCCGCTGCAAGTCAGGCCGCACGCGCCGGCTCCGAGCGCTTGAGAAGCCGAGTTGAGCGTGTTGGCGCCCCAGCATTCTTCCCAGGGGGGCACGTTCTTCTCGGTCAGCGATGGCGTACTG
Organism: Rhodotorula sp. JG-1b; assembly: GCA_001541205.1. Lineage (NCBI taxonomy): Eukaryota > Fungi > Basidiomycota > Microbotryomycetes > Sporidiobolales > Sporidiobolaceae > Rhodotorula > Rhodotorula sp. JG-1b. The sequence goes on along the minus strand of KQ954540.1, from coordinate 29,551 downwards.
TATCAATGAAGAAGTGACGGGATTGGGCTCACCGCCGTGGTACTCGACGCCGCAGTAGGCGTACCCGCGAGCGTTACAAGCGTCGAGGCAACCTTCGACGGTCTGAGCCGCGTTGGACAGGCCGTTGGGCAGGGCGCGGCCCGGCACGAGGTCCGAGTAGCAGTCGACATAAGTCCAGTTCAGGTTGGTCTTGGAGACGTAGGAGAGCAGGACCGAGGGCTGCCCGGGGCCAACGGGAGTTCCGGCCGGACTGCGTGGAACCGAATAGTCAGCAGTGCGGACACACGAGAGAAGACCGCCACAGAGCCGGAACTCACGGAGCTCCACCCGTGTAGGCGACCGAGTCGAGCAGCGGCGGTGTGTTGGGATCGATGCAGAGGCCTGCTTCCGGACCGAAACCGACGACGGGGTTGCACCCGGGAAGCGATGGAAGAGTCCCAAGGACGGTCTCGGCCACGTCCGGAGACTTATGACATGTTTGCGAATAGTCGTACAAATCGAAGACTTCGCCTGCGCGTTGAGGGTTTGAAAATCAGCGACAGAAGAAAGCTCAAAGAACCTCAGGCCAACTCACACTCTTCGATCTCGCCCGACTCGGCCGTGCAGGTATCGATTGCTTCTTGGAGCACGTTCCGATCCCAAGCATTGACAAAGTCCTGTCGCCATGCGGTGGGAGATTCAGCTCATCGCTCCGCGACGATCACAGGCGCAATTCTGCTTCACTCACGCCGTGCCATCCGTAACCTGCGCGCAAAATGAGCCAGTCAGCGCCTGCTTCATTGTCGACCCGGTAAGAGTCAAAGATGCGACGTACCGGTCGGGTCGCCCATCGCGAGCACAAACGGCTGCGACGTGTTCATGGCTTGCGGCCACAAGTCCTTCCACGAGTCGACATCGTACATCATCTCGTACTGTTTCCGGCGGCGCATTCAGCACAGCTCCGCGAGTCGCAAGGGCGGAAAAAATCGAAACGCACGAAGAGCGTAACAACGCGAACGGGATGCGTAGCCGGACACGCTGCATGGGTCGCAATATCGCGTCAGCGAAAGTCGGTCCATACAGCACCTCTGCGCAGATGACTCACGCCCGACCTCGTCCCGGAGAGGGTACGCCATGTGAGAAAAGTGATCGCTGCTGTCGAGGTGAATTCCGTCCCAGCAAGACTGTGGCGATCGGTGTCAGTTTCCGAGCGCATTCGCGAAGGTGGATCGGAAGCGAGCCGCCGCACCGGGAAACGAATCTCGCCTCGGAGGCCGTTCGGGCAATTGTATGGTGGCAGATACGGTTGGCGAGTTTGCTCAACATCAGCGCCGAGACTGCGGGAACAACAGCCAGGTCAGCCATCTCGCCACATAAACGCGCATTCCCCCGCAACGAACCAGTTCCAACCGATGGCCTCCGAAGTCAACGAGTCTTGGTAAGATCGCCTGAACGGGTCGCCCGTCAGCATGCGGAAGCCGTCCGGGAACGCGGTGATGTTGGTCGTGTCGGCGGCGTTGTCGCGCTGGAGGTAATAAATGAGGAGGCCGGCGCCGACCCATTGTACAGAGGAGAAAGAGCCGTTGGCCCATTGGAAGTAGCTGTGGGGGATCTTCAAGTCAGCGGGGACCGATGATGTGAGAAGCGGCGTCCGAGAGAACTCACAGCTGTGGCGTCCAGTAATTTGACCTGTTCGGAAAGGTCAGCATCGAGCGATCGTCTTTCCAACACGCGAGGGTTCCAGACTCACAAGTCCTGCTTGACAAGACAGCTGGTGCATTTTGACTGGCGGAGGGAGTCGAACGTGACGTCGAGGTTGAAATTGCTTCCGCCGACGATGTTGTGGACGTGCGGGCTGCAAGCCGAAGCGCATAGGGTTAGCTCTGAACCATCATGTAGCCATCAGCAAGACGCACGCGACCTGGCCCGGCGTCACGATCGGGTCTGCGCGTTCGACCACCAGGACATTCTGGCACGGACTGCGAGCGGTCGGCAAGAGGTCAGCTTCTTTGTTCCCGGCACAGGCGGGATCGCTGGTACTCACAGGCGCCAGAATGCGTCGACTGAGCCGAGCGCCGCCAAGAAAGCTGTCGCGAAAAGATGAACAGCCAACATCGTTTGCTGGCGAAGGAAGCGGGCTTGCAAGTCGTCGTAGCGCGATTAGAGCTGCACGAGTACAGGCGCAAAGAAGGAGTCGCAGGTGATAATCTCGGGCGCTACAGGCGGGGTATATCGCTTCAGGTGTTGGTCGTCCACTGGAACCGCGGGTCTAGCGTTCGGTCGTCGTTATAGTGATAGCAGTCGGGCGTGACCGCCAGGAGATTGCAACGAAACACAAGCCAGCAGCAACGTAAGCGAGCGGGAGGGGAGAAGGAGAGAGGCACTGCGGCGAGCACCTGCTCGCAGAGGTGACGAGCACGAGCTGCAGCGCAGGCAGCAAGTCGGCACAAAAAGAAGCGTCGTCGAGGCAAGTTCGTGTCGTCGGTGGGTAAGCCTGCTTTCATTAAACTTGCCGCATTGGGCAAATGCAACGTCGGCTCCGGACGCCGGGCTCGGTGCGATCGAGCACGCCGAGCTGTAGAGTTTCTTTAGCTTTCTTTCTGAGCTGGCAAGATCCTGTCAGCATCACGTCTAGGCTCTCTCACAGTACACTGTAGTGGCGGACTTCAGTGATTAGCACGCACGGGCGGGCGAGAGCGAGGCCGGAAGATCTGGGATCTGTGGCAAAGTTGAACGTGAAATCGCCGCGCGCAATCAGGCTGCGATTGGAGGGTCGACTTGGCATAACCGCTTACGGACCATCGCCGCGGCGCCCAGCACTTTACGAACAGCAATCTGTGCGAATCCTGTCAGCGATGGGCTTCCGGGCAACGAACACAAAGCAAAAGCGAGGAAAAGCCAAGCTGCATTCTCTGACTCGCTCGGGGTCGTCAGAGCTCATCTCGTCTGTCCGTTCATTGTGGCTCAACAATTGTACTGCAACAGGCTGGTGCGCCGGATTCCATCTCTTGCCACTGCGCCTGGAATGTGACAGGACCAAGAAGAGCTGACGAAAAGAGTCGCGTCATTTGTGTTCACGATCGAGAAAACAAGTCGCGGGGGCCGAAGTCAGTCGGTGCTAATTTCGCCCGCCGTTCTGCGCGGAGAGAGAAATATGGGGGCAGTGGACGCGACGATACATACGGGGCACGGGTATCGTGATGGGAATCCTGTCCTCCAGCGAGAGCGACTCGGGAAATCACGCCGTACCGCTCGATCCGGGAGCTCGAGCTCACTTCCGGAGTAGTACCGCCAGAGTGGCCCTTTACATCAAGCACCGGTCGCTGCGCAAGGTCGAGTCGCGACTGCACTTGCCGCGAAGGGATCGATGTTTGCAAAAAGTCGAGTGAGTTACGCAGACACTAGAGGGAAGAGGCGCTTTTCACCCGCGGATAAAAGGGTGATTGAGTAGTTCCTGTACGTGCGCGCACCGATCGTCAGCCTTCCCGAAGCATACGGCAGGAGATGGCGGCGAGCTGCTCACCTTGGGAGTGGGCCGCTTGGCCGGTTCGAGGCTGAGCATCTTTTCGAGCAAGTCGACAAAGTTGGTCAACAGCCGCGCCTCGTCTTCCTTGAGCCGGCGCAACACCCCGCCCGGCATCAGGCGCGAGCGCATGTCGGACGACGGCTTGGCCGGGATCGCGCGCGGCGTCACCATATCCTGTCCCGTATTGCACGCGAATCGTCAAATCAGCCAGCTGCTTCAAATTTGGAACGCGCACGGGCTTCTGCTGCGAAACTCACGTTCTTCTCGGTGTAGAGAAAGTTCATCTGCTCGTCAAAGTGCTGGTCGTGGAACCGTGCTTTGCGGATCAACTTGTGGTTGAACTTGCCCTTGGTCTCCATGATGAGCAGGAGCATGTGGTTGTTGGTCCGGCCGGGGAACAAGATCCTGTGGGCGCAACATCATTCGGGGGGTCAGCGTTCCGCAGTGTGGACTCGGGAGCGAGAGGGAAAGGGACGCACTTGCCGGTGTACAATTCGTACAGCGTGCACGCGATCGACCACACGTCGAGGGAGCAATCATACGGCAAGCCGAGGACTGAGGGCGAAAAACCACGCAAGGATAGGCTCGAAGTCAGCCGTCGACGACTGGGACGTATCGCCATCGCAGTTGGTCCCGCACTCACTGATCTCGGGCGCGCGATAGAACCGCGAGACGAGGTACGGCGTGATCTCGTTCTCGGTCACGTCCGAAGCGGAACCCAAATCCGACACCTTGAGGACCGATTTGGACTCGTTGACCTGTCGAGTTGCCACCTCGTCAGCAGCGCACGCCCGACAGCGAATGCGCAAGAATGCGATTCACGCGAGAGCAACGGCGAGGCAGAATGGGGGGAACTCACGAGGATGTTGTCAGGTTTCAAGTCGGCGTGCATGATCTCGCACTTGCGCATGAGCGCGAGTGCCAGGAACATCTGACTCGCGTAGGCCCGCACGGCTCGCAGGTTGAGACCGATATCTTTGCCGTACCGCTTGACGACCTCGCGCAAGTTCATGCTGTGCGGGGTTGTCAAATCGCGTCAGCGGTCTTTCCCAAACGACGGAGGGAGTGAGGGAGGGAAGAGGCAAACGGACCTGAGCGACTCGAAGACGAGGCAGAGGTGACCGCGGTGTTCGAACGTGCGGAGCAACCGGACGACGTGCTTCTTGTCGTCCGGGTCGGCGTCCCTCAACTTGCGCAAAATCTGTGCCTCTTTCAACCCGGCTTTGTACCTGTTCCGTTCGAAGAAGGGAGCGCATAGTTTGCGATCAGCCTCATTCTGATGAACTCCTTTGGACCCGCGTTTTGACCTCCTTGAGAATGGGAATGAGAGGCAAGACCCCGCGCGCGCAAAGGGAACTCACATGCTCTCCTGACTCCTGACAATCTTGATCGCCACCTCCCTCTTCTCTCCCTCCCCGACACCCTTCCCCCCCAACCCTTCTTTCTCGCCTTCATACTTGCCCAACCCTTTCTCGCCCCAATCCCTCGCCCGCACCACGTTCGCAAACATACCCTTGCCCAAATGGGCGACGACGTGGTACCGGTTCTGGTCGAGCGCCTCGCCGAGGATCACTTTGTAGTAGCCTTCGGGGTCGTCGTAATTGTCGGCGAGATGCGGCGCCGCGGTTGCGGTCGAGTCGGTCGTCGGGGCCAAACCGCGGTCGACCAACTGCAAGCGAGGGATGGGAAGGGGGAGAGGAAGACTGTCAGCTCCGCATCGTTCCAAACGGAGTGCAGGAAAGATGATCTCGAGACTCACGGGAACATTGCCACCCTTTTTCCGCTTGACCACCTTGGTCTTTTTCTTCTTCTCCTTCTTCTTCGAGGCCGACTCTTCCGTCCCGATCGCAAACATGTCATCGTCGTCGTCGTCGTCCTCCTCCTCCTCTTCTTCGACTTCGATAACCTCCTCCTCCTCCTCTTCGTCGCCGTTTCCTTCCGTCTCTCCTCCCACTTGCGTGCCAGCAACAGCAGCGACGGCGGACGAACCCGCGGCCGCTTCAGCACGGTCCCGTACCCGTTCCCGGTCCCTGACTCGCTGGCGATCATCGTCCCCCCTCTTGCGCTCCCTCTCGGGATCATAATCCGCCGCCGAGATCTCGTCCGCCTCGTCCTCACGAGGCATGGCCGTCTGCTCCTCGGCCGAAGTTTGCGCGTCCTTTTCGAGCGAGAACGTTGTTGTCCCTCCGCTCTTTTGCTCCAAGGCGGCGGAGGCGGACTGGGGGTCAACAGAGGTCGAGCGGGTCGAAGGGGGGTTGCTGCTGCCGAGAAGGCCGGGTGTGCCTGGAGCGGTCACGACAACAGCAGGAGAGTCTGACGTCAAAGCGAAAGCACAGAGTGTAGATTGGGTCAGTCTCTCGTTCGCGCGCCCAGCGACCCCCCTTAAAGACAACGAGACACTGACGCACCCGTGCCTTGGATCCGGAGTCGTTTCGCGGCCCTCTCGACCTGCTCCCTCCCGGGCGTTGCGCCCTCTTCTTCTTCTCCTTCTCTCTTCTTGATCGCGTTGACTCCGGGCAAGAGGTCTTCTGAAGAAGAAGGGGTCGCGGTCTCGGAACGAGAAGGGGGAGGGGGAGGGTTATTGGCGTACTTTGCGAGGATCTCTGCGCGTTTGCGCCTCCTTTCTGCGAGGATGGCTTCCGGATCGGGTTCCTCGACGGGGTCAAGGGAGAAGGTTACCTCTCCTTCCTCCTTCCCGGCTTCTTCTTCCTTGTCGTCGTGGTGCTTGTTGGGAGCGGTCCTGTATGCAACGTCGCGAATCAACAGGCGCAGGCGAACGCAGTTGAATCGTTATAAACTCACTCTCGCTGTCTGACGTCGCGGGCGAGAGGGCGGGGAGGAGGGTGGCTACGAGGAGGAGGATGAGCGACTCGATCATGGCTAGGTGGGAGCACGAGGCGGTCTCGATCACCATCACGTGGGGCCGCTCTGTGGCCCTGACTCGGAGTATAGCGGTTGTTGTGGTCATCGCGAGGTCGGTCGTGGTGCTGGTGGCGGTACGGACCACCACCGCGGTCTCGGTAGGACCCTCCTCCGCGTGGCTGGGGTGGGCGGTCATCGTACGGCAGTGAATCCCTGTCATGGTACGCGCCTCGTCCTCCTCGTGCGTGGCGGTCTTGTTCCCACCACGGCAGCTGGCCGTCATCATCGTCGTCGTTGCGGTGCCGTCGAGACATGGCGGGCGGGCGGGCGATCCAGCGGTCGGCGTTCACTAAGCTTCCTGATGCACGCGAATGTCTCAGCGGCTGTCCTGAACGGGTGAGTGAGCAAGATGAGGCGGAGAGAGCGAAATTCCCCGCCCTTTGTAATCAACGTGATTACAAGTTAAAGTATAATGAGCCGCCAATAGAAAAGGAGCCGCGTCTTTGGCCTTCTCAGCTCTCGTGCCTTGTTCACGCTCGTAAGAGTCTGCACTCCGCTCATGGCTCTCTATTCGCCCGGTGCTAGGCAGTAGAGGGATTACTAATCCGCAGGATCTGATGCGAGGGTCGCGGCACTGCCCCGAAGGCTCATTCATCGGTCTGACCGCCGCACGAACAGCGCTCTGCCTGGGCATCCATACCGTCGGCGCTCCGAGCTATCCGAATATAACCGCTACACAACAAGTATGCACTTGGCCTCTACACGCGGTCTGCGCGATCTGCACCGCCACGGCAATGCGCACGCACCTCCGCGGACAAGCCGCTCCCGCCCCTGACCGACGCGTCCGGCCCTTCCCTACTCTTGCTGCTCTTCTTTACCCTCAGAGCTTCGGACTCGAAATGTCGACCAGTCACCATAACTTACACCCTCACCCGCCACAGCCCGAGTGGCGTGTTTACGGCTTCGACTTCCATGCGGCCTACAACGGCTACGCCAGGCCCCTGTTCGTCTTCAGCACGCAGCCAGTCCTGCACTTTCCAGACGGCAAGCAGCTCGACCTTGCCGCCAAAAGCGACAAGACCTGGAGCGCTGGAGAACGCCAGGTTGAAAGCGACGAATCCTGGAGCGCTACCCTGGAGAATGCGCACAAGAGTGCGAGCGCGTCTTTCGTCCTCTTTGCAGACCAGACGGAGCGAGAAGAAGAGAAACTGATCGGGCCTGTGTTAAGGCATGCAGATCTCCAAAGTCACAAATCATGCTGAATTTGCCGAGCTACTACAAGACACCCTCACCGAGCTCATGAGGCTCACGGTCGGGCCGGACGAAGAGCAAGCCGCAGGGACAACTGCAGATCGGATACCCCGTCCCAAACCTTACCGGCTCAAATACTTTTGCGTCCGAGCAATTGAGAAGGACCACAGTAAGCAGTGAATCCTGGATTTTTTGAGGATGTGTAAGCCTAGGGCTGCTCTCGCGCTCAAGCTGAGTTGGTTGCCTGGCATAGGTTTCCACAACCCGGGGTGGGACTACATTGTGACCCTGCCAGCTGTAAAGGATCCAGTGTATGCAATTGCTGGCAGATATGGTCACGGTGGACTGTATGTCCTGCAAGACCGGAGCCGGGAGTTTCTCTCTCAAGCTGGTCTTTTGGCCAAAGGCCAAACCGTCCATGTTTGTGCAGGTCCTCGATTCATCAAGCTACACGACTACAAGAAGAAGAACACAGTGTATTGGCCAACTCTATATGGCCGTCACAAACTGGGTTACACAGACCTAGATTTCAGGCATCTTTTTGAGGAGGATGGAGTTACTCCATGCGGATTGACGGAGATCATAGTACCAGGGACTCGTGAGTGGCTTGCTTATTCCTCTATATCTGCAATCATCTGCTGAAGCCACACTTGCCTGGGCCCATAGGCGGTTCTCACCTGGAAGGGACAGTATGGCCACGCTCAACCTACGCTATACAGCATGATGTTGAATGGTTCGCAGACAATGTCCTTGTTAACCCTTCAACACCTCCGCCCAAAGAAGCTGAATGGAGACTGCGTATCACAAGGTTTTCCCCTGAATGTAACGCTGCGGTCACAAGTCAGCTCAAAATGGTGTTGAAGTTTGCCTTCCAGTTGCCAAAGGAGTTGGACCAACTCTTGGAGTCCCCATTCCATCCTCAGTCCCGCCAGCTCTCTAATCCAACCTGATACCCAGGCTGGAGGAGTACTTCTTCGCTGTGTTTCCTTCCCCTGCCCCCCTGTCCTATCTCCTCCATTCTCAGTGACAGAATTCTTCCTGCAACTTTGGGTCTTTGGTTTTCCCTTGTTTGGTTCCCTGTGATGGCTATGGCTGGGAGGCAGGTAGCTTACAAAGGCTGAACCAAAGCTGATAGGCCACCGTCCTGTCTGTATGCACAGGGGGTCATGACGGTCCGCCAGCTTCGCAACCTTCTCAGCGCTCGCCGCTTGCAGCGCTAATTCCAAACTCTAGCCGAGATCTATCCTTCCATCTGTATATGAACTATGCTTCTATCACTGCTTTCCTCAATGCTACTTAAGTTAACTAGGCTATGAAATTGGCTGGTTGTGGTCTGAAGTTTGAGCTCCCGGTGGTGTGGCACCAAAACCGGTTCCATCGCGGACCTGCGTTGACACCGGACAAGGAGCTACCCCGTTCTGATAGCGCCACCCGAAGATTACCGCTCGATACTGCGCAGCTTCTGCACAGCCAGGAAGGTTGCGCACGCGCCTCCAGATCTCACCTCCGCGGACAAGCCGCTCGCGCTTCTGGGCCGGAGCGAACGTCCTTTGCTCCTCTTGCTCTCCTGGTCCACACTTGCGCATCCTTACCAATATGTCGACCCTCCACTACCTGCCAATGGCGCCCTCAGCAGAACCTGAGCGAAATGGCACGTTTTCGGGCTCAACGATGCAGACTTGCTGATAGTTAGTAAGATTTCAGTCCTGTCCCAGGGTTCGCACAAGCTGTTCCTTAGGGAGATGACTACACCTCCGAATCTGTGGAAGGACAATCTGCGCGCAGCGCATCAGCAAGTAAGCCAGTTACTGCATCTCAACTCTGCATCTCGTTCATCCCCCAGGATGGAGTACGTGGCTGATCAGACATCTCCCTTACAGATTTTTGACCTTGGAGGTTATGATGCATACGCTGCCGTACTACAAGCAACGCTTGAATAACTTGTCGAGTGCACGGTGGGGGATGACAACCGAGGCCTTGCCGGACGCGCTGAGCATGCTCCACATCCCAAGCCCTACGAGCTTAAGGCATTTTACATTAGTCCATGGATGGTGAGTTCTCCATTGTCCAAGCTGGCAGAGTTCTGTGTGATCAATTACTGGCCCTGGTCTTGATGGGACTTATTGGCATGACCAGGACACTGGTCACTTCCTGCCACCTGCGCCTAAGTCGGTCACCTGGGATCTGAAGTTTGTATTTGGCCAATTTCAACACGTGCTCGAGTCCTTCGAAACCCGTCTCGAGTTTGACAAAACGTTCCCAAGGCCGGAGTGGCTCCAGAGTAACTTCAAGGATATGTCCGGGCAAGGTCGTTGACAGGAGCCACCAGAAATCTCCCACTGACGATCCCTGCAATCGTTCCGATGCCAGTTTTAGTTGGTAAGACATACCGCCCTCCCCTTTCCCCTTGTGTTGGTCCTTTTGCAAAATCCAGATTGCTCGTACCTGTAGATCCTCTTCCGACCCTTCCATGCTACAGACCCTTTCCTGTTACCCTGATAGATCACTGCTTTAGATTTGATAAACCTTGTGGCTAAGGGATGGCAAGGCTGGCGACCGTGTTGTGTCACCTTGTACTTGAGCTCCCATCTCCCAAAGCTCAATCACAAGCTGGATGTGAGAGACCGCATCCTTTTGACTTAGCTTGGAGCAATGTGAGAGTGCCAATTCAGAGTGACTCGAGTACGAATGTCCAGAGAGAGACAAACTAGGGCAGAGGGTGCTCAAGAACAAAAAGAGGAGCTCCCGCTCCGAGGGAGACGATCCTTCAACACAAATCATAGGACTGGGCATCGATTCCTTGAAGTGGTGACTGTCACTCTGGATCCGGTACAATGGTACAATGGAAGATATTGACTGAAGGCAAGAGGAGGGTGTCGGTAAAGCTGGAAAGAAAATTGCGAGAAGGGAGGCTTAAAATCAAGGTGAATGTGACAACGCGGAGGATACACTTGCATTTCAGAGTCAATACAGATAGTAACATTCGGTTTGTAGCGTCAGGAAGGCTGCAAAGGAAGGACACGGTAGAGTATGAGGGGAGGAGCGCGAGCCAGAGCTGGCTGCCGCGGACGCTACTTGGATCAAGCGTTGGTAATGATGAGATTACAAAAGCAATCGTAATGGAGGAGCCGCCCGATCGGAGCCGCTCTCTTTCGCTCGCTTTGCTTCTTGTCCCTCTCCCGAAAGAGAGAGCGCATACGTACGCTAGACTGCAGAGCCGGATGGACTATGTCGACGCTGCTCCGCTCCTCGACGCCACCCTGCGAGACTTGGAAGGGACAGCTCACCTCGTGCGCGATGAGCGGTACCCGATGCTGGAACTCATGAGCGCCATAGAGATCAACGATCCACGTACAGACACGTTCCTACACGCCAGGCAACAGCTGCCAGCGTCGGGGGAATTCGATCCGGCGCGACAGCTCGAGTACTCGAACTCGGACTTGCTCGACATCTCGAATCACCTCTTGCAACTCGAGGTCAGTCCTCTCCTTTCCTTTCCAAGCTACGCCCACGCTGAGACTACACGCGCTACAGGCCACGTTCCAAGCCGGCCATCCGCTCGCGTCGACCCTCTGGACCTGCAACCTCCTCCGCCCCTCGTCCCTCTCGACTCTCGCCTCGTCCGCGTCCGGAACCAACACCGTCTTGCGCGCCCTCCTCCTCGGGACTCTGAAATGCTCAGAGATCGTACATCAAGAACTCTCGAAAGGTCAGGTCTACGAGGTGAGCGAGCAGTCTTCGCGGCGAAAAGGGAGCTTCCCTCCGAAAAGAAAAGCTGATGCGTGTTGTCCCTGCAGCACGAAGACGTCCACCTCTCTTTACCGCCGACCATGTCCTTCTCCTCGCTGTTGGCGTCCGCCTATTCCCGTCCTCCGGGTTTGTCTCGCCGTCGACGACATCCACCCGCTCCGACCCCAGTCTCAGCACCAGTACCGGAGCAGGAGCAGCGTTCTCCTCTCCTCGTACCGGGCCAAGATCATCACAATACTCACCAGCAGCAGCAGGTTTTCGACGATTCTGGACGCGGACTCACGGATCGTCCGGAATCGGATCCAGCAGCTTCGGACGTTGTTGCAGAGGAACCGACCGGAGAAGAAGTGGAGGAGGAGGAGGAGGGCGAGGAGCAGCCGCGTCCGGAGGTCACGACGGATGATGTCTTACGAGCACTGGACGAGGCGTTGACTGCCCTCGATGCGGACGCAAAGGCGGAGGCAGGAGAGGGTGATGAGGAGGAGGAGGTGGCGGAGGCGCGGCGAGTGAGGCGCAAACTGAGGGATATGGTCATGTTCCGCATTGTGAGTCGTGTCACTCTCCTTGCTTTCTCTTCGGAAAGGGAGAGATTCCAAAGTCAGTCGGACTCGAGCGCAACTGATACAGGCACACTCGCCGCTTGACTCTCAAGTCTTTCCTCTACGTCTTGGCGCTCATGACGTCGCCGCATCGAGCCTCACCCGGCGGCATCCTCCTCCACCTCGCACACCTCCGCTCGTCCCTCTCCGCCCTCCTCCCCTCTGCATCCGCACCACCGCCATCCTCCTCAGCAACAACAACCGCGCCGCATCCGCTCCCATCCTCACGTCTTCAAGCAATCTTCCTCCCCTCGCGAAAAGTACCCCTCTTGTCCACTCAACAGCCCCCTCGACCGGTCTCGCCGCTCTCTTTCCGCCGCGCGATCGAGCAGACCCGCCAACTGTGCGACGACCTCGAAGAGCTCGTCTTGCTCGTTCAGTCGTGGGATCAAGATGACGACAAGGACCCGGGACCGCGGTGGACGAGGTTGGAAGAGTGGGCGAGGGGGAGAGGAAGGAAAGGCGCGACGGCGGTGCCTTATATGCGGTCCCTGCAGCAGGTACGTTTCCCGAGTTGAGCTACCGGCGCGCTTACTGAGCTTTTTGATTGTGAACATCGCCTAATTGACCATTCGCGCCTGCGCGCAGAGTGTCATTGTCCCCTCGCCGACCGCACCCTTGTTTGGCTCGCATCCGTACCTCTCCCTCGTTCAAGCGTTTCTCGCGTCGTCCCTCCCTCTCCCCTCCTCCTTCACCTCGCACCTCCTGTCCACACTCTTGCACTCGCTCTCCTTCCTCCGACTACGACAATCCTCAAGCCTCACCTCGCCGTCGCCCGCACATCGCGTCCTGAGCTATTTCGAGCAAGACCTCGCGCGAGATTTCCTCCTCCGGAATACGGTCCATTTGTCGGGGCAGAACCGCGCGAGGCAGAGGAGATGGACGGTCAAGCTTTTGCTGCTCAACAATGAGAACAACAAAGAAGCGGGAGTTGGGCGAGGAGGAGGAGGGATCGACGAGGTTCTGAGACCGACTTGGCGCGAGGTGCTGCCAACCCTGCTCGAAGGCGGCGGCGATGATGACGACGACAACGACGATCATCCTGGCGCGCACCATCACTCCCCATCATCGTCGAAATGGCTCGGCCCCCTCACCTCCCACCAGCGAGACCTCCTCATCCGCTTCCCAGACCTCCTCGCCACCGCGCTCCATCGTCAATCCGCCCTATGGGCTCTCGAAGCCCACCTGAGTGGGTTCGAAGCCTCGATGCAGTTGTTCGATTCGGTGGAGGAGAAATGTCAGGCTTGGTGGGCGGCTGAGCGGGTGGCGCTGTCGATCGCGCGCGAGATTGAGGCGTCGTTGGAGAGGGAGAGGGAGCGCGAAGGGGCGGCGGCGGACGGAGAAGAGGCTGGGCGGGGCAACTTCGCGCTGCGGGACCAGTTGGACGAAGTCCACGCCATCGCGACTCTCTGTCGGTCCAGTCGAAAGGTGACTTTCCTACCCCTACTCCCTCCTTCGACACCATGTTCCTGAAGAGCAGCTTGTTCCGGCTCCCTCGCTGACTACACTTCCTTCCTTGCTTTTCCCAGCTCGCTTCGCTCGATCCCGGCACTGTCGCCACCGCACCCAAATTCTCTTCGCCCTTCCTTCCCGAATTGGCGATCCCTCCTCTCGACGCCGCTCGCGGTCGATTCCGGCAACACTTTGAATGGCTGAACGTCCTTTGGCGCCGGCGAGACGGACCCGAGCTGGTCTCCTTTGAAGCGTACGAAGCCGCTCGGCAGGTCCGTTTTCTCCCCTGGCAGTCTGCCGTCAGCGCGGTGCTAGATGATCGCTGACCGATGCGACCCGCGTTACAGACCGACGACTATCCGAACGAGCTGCACGAAGCGCTCGCCGCTCTCGCGCGCAGAATTGATCCCGCTCGAACCGAAGCGGAGCGGACCATCTCGGTCAGTCTTTCGATCCGCCACACTTGCCGGACCTCCTGCAATAGCAACTAATGTCGCTCTTTCCCACAGCGGACGATGCGAGACCTGTGCCAAGTCGCGCAGTTGCATCTTGAGGGGTGGGGCAGTCGTCGCGGTTCCGAACAACCGAACGGTCACGGCACAGGCACCGACTCTCCGCTGTCCGGACCATTGAGCTGGTTCGCGTTGCCGACGACTTCGAGTTGACGAAGGACCGGAACAGAGCCGAGCTGGAGTAGAGCCCGGGGGCCGAGTCAAGTCGCAAAATCTGTTGTGACACCTCGAGCTCTCGACATGCCCAGGAAGCTGGGAAAGCCGCTTAAGAGTCGAGGCGAACGATTCTTTTGATGCAGGCATACGAAAGCAAGAAAACACAAACACAAGCAGCTGAGGAGGCGCAAGAGGGGCAAACAATTGGCAAAAGCGACCACAGATAAGGGAAAGAGGGAAGGTGACACCAACAAGGATAGAGAGAGAAAGAACAAGAGTGTAAAGGAAAGGAGAAGGAAGGATCCGCCCATGCAGCAGGACTCGACGTACTCGATGGGAATGGACACAAAAGTTGAGAGGAACATACTGATTTGTCACGGATGAAAATGTATCGAGATTGGTGAAGGATGTGTGTATGATCGCGCGAGTCCGGGAGAGGTATACGAAAGGGAAAGGGAGGGCGACGGAGAGAAAACGGAGGGAACGAGTTCTGTGGAACGTGTTGTTGGTCGTGTGCGAACTACGAAAAAGCGTTAGGCCCCGCCGTCGTTATGGGGAAACCGTCGATCCCGGCTGCTGCGAGAGAGTTGAAGAGGACATGTTGGGGAAGGGATTGCGCAGTCAACAGTGCATGAGGAGGGGTATATAAAAGAAGGGTCATGAGGGGAGGAGGGGGAGGTCGTCTACGGAAGCGAGAATCGAGGAGGGAGAGATACCCGCGCGCTTAGAGACGCTCGCAGCGACCCTCGGCGGTCTGGAAGTACCCCGTCTGGCAACTCCGGACGACGCACCCGCCGCGGAGGCAGCTGACCGAGCTGGCGCCCTCAATCTCGAGGCAGTTGACCGCGTCGCCCGTGGCGTGGCAGCCACCGCACTGGGTGACGTCGTCGAGGCGGACGCAAATGATGTCGTCGCCGGGGCAGGTGCGCTCGTCCTGGGCGCAGACGTCCGAGAAGACGAACTCGTCGGCGGCGCGGCGGGCGGCGCGCTGCGAAGGGCCCGGGGTGGCGGTGGTCGAGCCGTACATCATGGTGGCGATGGTGGTGGTGGTCGGGACAACCGCGCCGGTGGTGGTGGTCGAGCCCATCATGGTCGAGGACGAGTCGGACGGGTTGTGAGCGTTGTGGTTCGATCCCGACGGGCCCATCGAAGGAGCCGGCACCCAGTTCATCATCGACGACGAGGACGAAGCCATGGCCGACGACGACGAACCGCCGTTGGCGCCCGACGACGACTGGTGGTGGTGGTACTTGTACGAGTACGAGGTGGTAGTCTCCTCGGCCGACGGGGTGGTGGTGGTGGTAGTGTGCGCGTAGTGGTTCGAGCCGCCCGGGGTGGTGGTCGGCATCATCGAGCCGCCGTAACCGCCCGACGAGCTAGGCATCCACGATCCCGAGGCCGAGCCGGACGGGGACTCGCGGTGTCCCCAAGGGATCGAAGCCGAGGGCGAACCCGACGACGAGCGACGGTGGTGGTTGGCCGGAGCGCGGGCGTTGTGCTGCTTGTAGACGTAGGCCGGAGCGGCAGTCGGGACCGCGTCGCGCTTGTGAGCCCAGTGCATCATCGACGCCGAAGCCGAAGCGCTGCCACCGTGGTGGTGCGAGTTGGACGAGTGACCGTTCCACTGGTTGTACGAGTACGAAGTCGTGGTCGGCATCATCATCGACGACGACGACGACGACGAAGCGGGGCCGCCGGTGGTGGTCGGGTGAGCGTTGTGGTTGACGCCCGACGAGGTCGGGGGAGCCGGCATAGTGCTGTACGACATCCACGAAGCGGACGACGACGACGAGTGACCGCCTTCGGCCGAGGGCGAGGTGCGCGAGACCCACGGGACGTTGGTGCCCGACGGAGCGACCCACGAAGACGACGAACTGTGACCGTGGTGGTACTTGTACGAGTACGAAGTGGTGGTCGCCGCCGACGAGCCGGCGCCCGAGGTGGTGTGGGCCTGGTGAGGGTGGTACGACGTCGTGGTCGGCGCGGCAGTCGAACTGCCGTAGTGCCACGAGCTGCTGCCGCCGTTGTGGGCAGACGTGGAAGCGTAGTTGATCGGGGCGGGCGCGCCGATCGGCATCATGTCGCGCTTGACAACCTTGGTGCAAGCGCCACCCGGAGCGAGGACGAAGCCCTGCGAAGCGTGCGAAAACCGCGTCAGCTTCGGTCCTCTATGCTGAGCTCGAGACGGAAGGGGCAGCTCACCTCGTTGCAGACGACGCCGCACTCGACCTGGACGGCGTGGTCGTACGCGGCGCCGAGGAAGTCGGGGTCGGTGGTGGTGCAAGTCGCCTTGCCGTTGGCCGGCGCCGCGCAGGCAGTAAAGTCGGCAGCGTCGACCTCCTGCGGGTGGGTTGCGTTAGTCGTCGACCAGATCACGAGAGAGCATCCGTGGAGGGAAGACCGTACCGAGGAGCAACCGCACGAAGCCTCGCCGTTGACGGTGGCGATGCCGATCGACCCGCGGTCCGAGTTGAAGCACTCGTCCTCGTGGGTGACGACCTCGTTGACGATCGTGTTGAGGCAGTCACTGTGGGCGTGGGCGAGTTAGTCTCTCGCAATAAAAAAGGGGGTGATGGAACGCGCGAGAAAAGAAGGCAACGCACGCGCCGGAGCAGGCGATGACGCCGCACGAGGCCGAGAACTCGCCGGTCGACATGTCGTAGACCGAGTTGCAGACCGACTCTCCGGTCGCCGAGGACGGGCACGCCTCAAAGTCGGCGAGGTTGTCCTGCACGCGCGAGACGAGACGTGTCAGTCAACAAAGAAAGAGAACGCGTCGCGTCGGAGGAGACCAAAACAAAGCGTGTGAACTCACCGAGGGGCAGCCGCAGTGGACTTCGACGTCGCCGTTGGCGAGGGTGACCTTGCCTACGCCGACGAGGCCGCCGAGCGAGTCGGACGCGCCCTGGCAGAGCGAGTTGGGGAAGACCGAAGTCGAGACCGAGGCGTGGACGGCCGAGATGGCGGCCGCCGAGAGGAGGGTGAGGCGCATCATCGTGGGCGTGGGTAGTGACTGTACTGGAGCGGGCGGGGGTATTGACTAGACTAGACTTTGGAAGGAGCGGAGGGAGTCGGAGTGCAGCAAAGGTAGAGTTGGACTGCCGAGGCGCGAGGGGTGGGTCGGAAAACGAGTGACGAGGGTTGGGTCAAAAGAGAGAGAGAGCACAGAGACGCCAAGAGTAAACTTGTGTGCCGTGCGACTACCTGGATGGAGAGACTTGGAGAGCGAGGAGAAGAGGAGGAGAAGAGAGCGCCAACCGACGCCGCGCGAGATCGGAGCCTCCGGTGTTTGGCTCTCGTCAAAACAACACGTGGCAAAAACTTCGACACGCGCAGCGACGCGTCAACTCGCACTCCTTGACACCTTCACCAGGCCCGGATCCTACTGGACCAGCTTCATGCAGGCCACATTACTCGACTGCCGCCCGTCTCAACGATATGACAGTGGACCAAAACAGAATCTCGCCGCATCGCATGACGAGTTTCGCCCCTCTTGAACTCAAAACTCCGCCTCGATCGCGTTTTGGAATCGCCCGGCATCTCCGCCGGCCCACGACTTCTTGCTCACTCAACATCACAACCGAACCCTATTCCCACACCTCGCCGCTGCAACACGACCGCCAGCTCGAACCGACAGCCTTCCTCCTGCGCCAGCGTGCTCTAACCACCGGCCGCTCCTCCGCACTCATCGCGACCGACCGCCGCTTCCGCCTTGCTTTGCCGACGCTCGCTGTGTACGCACGACTCTTCGAATCACCGCGCGCTACCTGGTCTCTTGTTTGCTTAACATGACTCGCTCCGGGACGGTGGGCAGAACGGCAGGACCATTTCGTGCCCGCATCCACCGAACCGCTTACGAAGAGAGACATGCATCATCACCAACTCCGTCCCCGTCTTCGTTCGGGCTCACTGCGACAGGACTGGCTCATGGGCGGCGTCGGCAGGCTCCTCCTCCTCAGACCCCTTCGGAACTCGGGCCGAGAGCGCCCGCTAGCCTGCCCAAGTTGACAGCTTTCTCCGGCTGTCGGCAGCGCGCCTGGCACTGACTGGGCTCTGCCTCACACTCTCAGTGAGCGAGGCTTTTCGCCGCACCGCCTCCAGGACCGCCCTGCTACATCAATGTCGAGTCTTGCCTCTCGCAACTCGGACCCGGATTCACTTGCAGCGAACCCAACACTCTACTCTCTTCCCGCCCTTCCTGCTTCTTTGAAACTAGCTTGCTACAAACTGATCCCTCCAGACCGTTGAACTGCCTCGCACACACACACCGACAGTCTCTCTCTGTTTGCTCCTCGGTGTCTGCGCGTTTGCACAGAGGAACCGCCAACTCGGATGGACCGTCCCTCCTCTTTCTTCAGACAGCTGCCCTCCTCTCAACTCGGCGCTCCCCTGTCTTATGCTTCCGAGCGGCTTCGCTCGGCGCTCGCTCCCTCCCTCGCTCCCTCCCTCTGAGCGTTCGTTCGCACCGCCCTCTTCGCTCACACCTCGCGCGCTCAGTCCGCCGGTTGATGTCTTGTCGTACGCCTGGTCGTCCTTCTCATGCGCAAGCGTTGAGACTCGACCGCATTGCTCGCATCTTTGTCTTTAGGGATAGTTGGTTTCCAGAAGAGAAGATGATGATAAGTATAGTCCTAGTATGGGTATGAGAGTTCGGCAAGGGCGGGGCTAGCGAGCGAGCGAGCGGGTGAATTCTCTCACTTAGAGAACAAACGCAGCGCCGACGAGTGCCGCCGCCCCCATCGCCACCAATCCCGACGCTCCGAACCGAGTGGCCACAGCCCCGCTCGTGGCTCCAGCACTAGCGCCACTCGCAGCCGCGCGACTCGCAGCGGACTGCGTGACCGTGACGGTCTGGGCATCGCCACTGCCGCCTGAAGAAGCAGAAGGCTGCAGGGTCATGGTGATGAGGACGCCGGACGAGGCGGTTTCGATGACGGTGGCGGTGACGGGGTCGCGCGAGGAGGAGGAAGAGGAAGAGGCCGAAGAGGAGGAGGTCACTTCGGAGGAAGAAGAAGCAGAAGAGGCGGAAGCTAGGCAAGACCAAGACGGGAGGAAACTCTCGATCAGTCCAGATCTTCAAGAGAGGAGGAAACATCCGCGCAGTTTGGCACTCACAAAGAGAAGAAGAGGCGGCCGAAGACGCGGAGGAGGAGGAGGAGGAGGAGGAGGCCGCTGCGAACGACTGGATCTCGAAAGGTCCGACTTGGGAGTAGACATTCTCGTGGTTGGACGAGTCGACCATGAGCAGCATCTGCCCCACGCAAAGAGGAAATATAGTTCTCCGGTCAGTGTTTTTTTCGGCTGTGGCCATGAATGGAAAGCAAGCAAGAACAACGGCGCGCGCGGGGGCGACGCACGTATTGACGAGTTGCGGTTCGGAGTTGCAAGCCGTCCGGGAAGGTGATGGATTCGCTCGTCAAGTCGACGTCGGTCGCGACCGTCAAGGGCGTCGTCGTGCTGTTCGGCGGCGGCATCACAGGCGTGTCAATCCAGGCATCCCAACCAAGGAAGCAAGAGGGGAGTGGCACTGACATGGGAGTCCCGGTTGGGCTCATTCCGAGGAGGAGGATGTCGCCGTTGGGTGCCCCTCCCGGCTGGTATTTCCAAGTGATGTCCTCGCCGGCGGCATTGGTCCAGACGGTCGAGGCGGTCGGGGAAGTGAAGTAGGTTGCCGAGACGGAGGTGGACAGGACGGCGAGGGCGAGCAAGAGGGCGGTGACGAGTCGGTTGGACATGCTATTGGCGTGGCTCTCTTATATCCAGACCGGGGGGGCTTGGTTGTAGTATTCC
Source organism: Rhodotorula sp. JG-1b (assembly GCA_001541205.1). NCBI lineage: Eukaryota > Fungi > Basidiomycota > Microbotryomycetes > Sporidiobolales > Sporidiobolaceae > Rhodotorula > Rhodotorula sp. JG-1b. The sequence continues at coordinate 9,674 of KQ954540.1, read as the reverse complement.
GAGTGTAGGCGAGTGCGAGGAGCGGGAACTGTAAACAAAGCCGACTCGGGAGACGACAAACGAGTTGAGTGACGAGTCAGCGGGTTAAAGCGGTGTAGCCCAGGTCCAGGTCCAGGTCCAGGTCGGGGCTCACTCGGCACTCACCCGAGGCTATGCCAGCTGCCTTGTCAATGCTGCGCGAGCGACAGACTGCGTGCGATTGTTCTCTCGCGACGAACTGGCGCCGAGAGCGCAGTCACGTGACCTCCAGTCGCTGCCACGTGGCACTTGGCTATGGCTGCTTCGGGAACTGTCGAGGCCATGCATAGATCGCAGAAAGCGTGTACTGGAAAGTATAGCCTTGTCTCGCCTGGCGTGGGGGGAATCAGAGCGAGTCGAGTCGATATGCGGTGCGCCGCTTCTCGTCGTCGGTGTGCGGTCTCGTCTCGCTCGACTCGAGCACGTACAACCAGCACGCCGGTCACAGGAACACCCGCCTGAAAGGATGAATGTACCAGCAGCAGGCGGCAGCAGCTCGAACCGCTATCAAGCGATCCCCGTCCACGGCGACCCGCCGCTCTATCCACCACCACCCGCCTCGGCCGCCTTCAAGAACAAGGGCAAGGGCAAAGGGCGTGCAATGCCTGACGACGAGGAGAAGCAGGGACTCAGCTTTGGCATCAGGTTCACCGACGGCCAGACGCCCGACTTGGTCGACTTGTGGGTCGGACACCGCGAGACCGTCCGCGACTTGAAACGAAGGGTGCGCGCTGCTGCTGCTTCACGGGGGCAAGAGACAAACCAGCTTCTTTTCGAGGTCGAGCCATTGATTGGACCGCCCCACCTGCAGATCCGCATCCTCCGACCCGACACTCTCTTCGTCAAGCAAGTCGACTCGGACCCCCTCACCGGTACCGCCGGCACCGAAACCGACAGTCGACCGCGCCGACTCCGATTGATCCAACTCGGTCGAGTTCTCCCCGACGGAGTCTTGGTCGTCCCGTTTACGACGCAGCTCAACTCGAGACGAGCAGGCGCGGGCGGGGCGGGGATCGCTACTCCTGCTGCTCCTGCGGCGGCGGCGGCGGCGGGACCTCGGGCGCAGAGTTCTAGCAGCAGCGACTCGGACTCCGACCACGACTCGGACGACGTCGACGATGGCGACGACAAGGCGGAGGAGGAGGGACCGAGTCTACGAAAGGTCGGCAAAGGTCTCCTCGGGAGCGTCATCACGGGCGTCTCGATCGCGCGCAACTCGCTCGAAGCCGGCGCCCATCAGCGCGACGAACTCGACGCAATCGAAAAGGGTCAAGGAGGCCAAGGCGAGCGCGACAAGAAAAAGAGGAGGAAAGGGAAAGGGAAACAAGGAGGAGGATTCTCGGTCAAGAAGAAGGCCCAGCAGGAAGCGCCGCCCGTGTGGTTACATTGTTCGGTCGGCGAACCGATGGACGACGAAGAATTGGCGGCCGAGACTTTGCGGGAAGCGGCGGCGGCGGCGGCGGGAGGGGTCATGACTTCCAGAGGTCAGCTGGAGGAAGTGCGTTTCCCTTTCTTTCCTTGCCCGTTCCGGTTCCGGTGCTCTCGCCTCTTTATCTCTACCCCGTTGCTGTCTCGACTCGAGTCGACGAGACGATCTCGGGATCGACTCTCTCACTCGCTTCGCTGGACCCCACCATCGCTGACACGAGCGCGTGCTCTTTACTTCACCCCTTAAACAGGCATACCACCAACAACAGCAACAACTGACTCCGCTCCAAGGCTTTGACCGCCTCCGCGAAGCGGGGTTCTCGGATCAGGACATTGAAAACTTGAGATCCGAGTTTCGGGCGCATGCCCCTCCCGGTGGCTCTTCTACAGGTGCGGGGGCGTTTTTCCCTCCCTTGGCTTCTTCTCCTCCTTTCTTGGAGCTGCATAACAATGCTGCTGCTTGCTGCTTGCGGCTGGCTGACAAGGGACTACCTTAGATCGAGGCCGGACGGTGGATGACGAGGAGGAGCACCAGCGCGCGTTGGAGGAGCAGTGGATGAGCGGCATGACGGGGTTGGACGAGGCGGCAGCCGGAGGCGGCGGCAGTGGCCAAGGTCAGTCGTCTCTCTCAGCCTTCCATGAGGACGCGTGCCTCCTTTTTTTATTCTTCTTCGAGCTGCTGACGAGACCACTCACTCTCCACCCCCCGGCGCGCACGCGCAGGCGGCCACTACTACTCGCTCCTGAAGGGCGTCTGCGCCGGCTTCTTTGTCCCGTTCTTGCCCCTCTTCTTCTTCCGCACTCAGGTCTTTTCCAAGAGGTACGTGCGGCGGTTGTGTCTCCCTCCCTCCCGCTCGTGTGCCGTGCCGTGCCGTGCCGTGATATGGTTTTGGTTTCGCCTCGGGGGAATTATCTGTGATCTCTGACTGACTGACTGACACACCTCATTCCTCGACCTCCTCCTCCTTCTCCTTTAATCGACTACTATCTCGGTTCACCCCCATATATCCCGCGCATGCTCATCCTTGGAAACAGGATGCAGATCGCGATCGTCCTCGGGATCTTTATCAACCTGGCAAGTCCCAGATCCCTTTCCCTCCCCCAGCTCGTGTGTCGGGTGGTCAGAGACCCACCTCCACTCGCCAAGTTCCACGAGCCTTTTTCATCCAACGGCAACAGAAGGAGAGACAGAGAGAGAGAGAAAAAAAAAAGCTGACAACGTTCTCACGTCTCACGCCGCCGCACCGCACCGCACCGTCTAAACCAAAACAGGCGTTCGGGTTCTTGCGCATGTTGGGATGATTCATGTACCTACCTCCATACGCACGGCACGACCAGGATCTTGTTTCTGTTCCCGGACTATGTAGGAATCAAATCTTTCCCACACCCGCCGTTCGTTCTGATTGCCGGAGCTGGCGGAGAGGTTGATTGCGATATAGAGGGCGAGTTCTACAAATACAGTGAGAGTTACAGTCTTGTTTTTGCTGCTAGAGCCAAGAACAAAAAAGAAAAAGAGGGGAGTGGCGAGGGGGGGGGGGAGCTTCTAAAAGAATGGTGGCGAGAGGAGAGAACGCCCTTTGAGGGATTGTGTTCCGGCCGGGGAGATATAGTCTCCTTCTTAGACGGCAATGACGTCGTCGTCGGCTGCTGAACCGCCGCGGACTTCGTATCGCTTTCCACTGCAGGGTGACGAGGGTAAGGGGAGGTCAGCACGCCTCCCACGCCTTGAAAGAAAAGGAAGAGCGCGTGGGAGTAGAAAAACCGACCGGATTCCCCATACGCCCCAATTGGTCTTGACGGCGACGCGCGGATCAAACTCTGCGACTTCCCATTTTTCACTCCCAAACACGTTCTCGCCCGGGGTCAACAACCAATCAAACTCGCCCTTGATCCCCTCGGCTTTGTCCAACGCGACGACATCTCGTTCGATATCGGCCGGACTGAACCCGGTTCCAAAGAGGGCGCATTTCGTTTCGAGGATGGCGCGGACGTCGGCGTTCCAGTTGGTTTCGAGTTGGGTCAGGGTGGGGGAATGTTCGTCCGGGAAGCCAAAGCCGGGAGAGAAGGCGAAAAAGACGTCTTGGTAGGGGTCAAAGGGGCCGAGGAGGTCGTGCACTTGCGAATAAGGGGATTGGAGCGTCGTGATGGTCAGGCGACCGTCGTGCTCGATCCTCGTATGAGACGGCACGCCATACACCGACGTCGTTTCCTCTTTGGTGGTGGGGGGGAGGTAGGCTTCCGGACCGATAAAGATGAGGTGCAAGGGGATGGCGGGGAAGAGGTGCGACAGTTGGGCGAGGACGTGCGGGGGCAGGGACGACTCGGCGCGCGCGCCGAGGATGAGGATCCGGACGGGGGAGGGGGGCAGGCCCGCTTTCGCGGCCGAGGTCGAGTCCTTGTCGCTCGGGTGGAGGGTGTGCCTCAGGGCTGGGGGTACGGTGTTTGAGGATCAGTTTTTAAAAGGGACAGGTGGTGAGCCGGAAACGACGCACCCATGAGGGAGCGGAGTCCTTCTGGCAAGAGGCGCTGGTTCCTGACAGTGTAGGGCGAGTTTTCGTGCAAGATGGACCCGATCGTGACGGGGTACGTGAGCAGTTTCGAGACGTGGCGCCTGGACCGTTCCGACTCGATCGAGGGGAAACTGCGCGTGTAGAGAAAGACGTCCCAGTTGCCGAACGAGACGGCCTCCTCGTACGGTTGCTCGGTCGGCAGGCGATCAAACTCGGTCATGTCGCGCCCGCTCCGCAGGTCGTGCTCGTCCTCGTTCGCTTCCCTCAACCGGGGCCAGTACCGCGCGTGGTTCTCGTCCTCGGCCCACCTCTGCTCGGAGGCGTGGGTCGGGAAGCCGCAATGGGGGCATTCGAACTGGACGTGGACGTGCTCGTGGTACTTTTCGAGCGAGACGGGGCAGTAGGCGAGCTGGCGGATCCGGTCGCCCTTGGCGCGCATCTCGGCAAACGGGGATTTCGACAGCGGGTGGAACAGGTCGTCCTGGCTCAGCAGCGGTTGCTGCTTCCGGGTCTCCTTAGTGGGCTCATCCTTCTGTTTGCTGCGGAAGGGCGAGGACCAGCCGAACAGGGTGCGGGTCGCTGATCCGGGCGTACCAGCGAGGCGAGCGCGCGGACGCGGACGCGGACAAGGGCGCGCGATCGACTGCGCCGACAGACTCGCAAGGCGGCGGTGGGCCATCACAGCACTCGGCGTGGGCAGGGCACCGAGTCGAGTGGTCTTTTAAACCGACCGACAAGTCTCTCCGGTCCGATCGCGAGAGAAAAAAGTCTCGAGTTTCGCTCTTCTTCCATGCACAGATCAGAGAAGACGCTCTAGCGCACCAATCTGTCACTCTGACAAGTGCACTCCGCTCACCCTGCTTGTCTCCGTCTCTCCGCCGGCGCGCCCTCGCCGCCCTCCTGCTTGCCACAAACCCTCTCAAGCCACGCATGCTATACCCACTAGACGCTGAGAGGCTCACATCGGAACTCGGGCTGCTCTCGGCTTACGATACGCTCCAATCGCAGCACCTACTCGCGGACCGATCGATGCAGGTGCCCTGGAGCCGCCTCGCTCGTCCTCTCCCGCCCGTCGACCTGTCGATCTTTCGACGGCTGTGTCCTTGCTCTCAGACCGCGGCACATGCCTGTAGCGTGTGCACTGTGCTCCGCCAACCACCTGCGACGCAAAGCGTCGACGCGTGGGTGGCGAGGAGGCGCGACTGACGAGAGAATCGACCAGCTCGTGCGAGCTCTGAGGGGCTAACCACAGCTCTTCAGGCGAGCTCCATGCCAGAACGAGGAGGTGGATGCGGGGCGGAAACCAAGCAGAGGCAAACGAATCGCACCGAAGAAGCTGAAGCTGAGCGGAGGAGGAGGAGGAGGCGCGGCCTGATCATGAGCGACGCCTTCGCGGCGCATGCCCTAAGCACTGCTTAGCATGAGGGATCTCGTGTCTGTAGGCTTTGAATATTCCGGAAACCAAGAGACATTTGCACGTTTCTCATGCAGTTCTCGCAACTTGACTTTCGCTGTCCCCCTTCCTGCCTCACCTTGCGCAACCAGAGACTCGCTGAAGAGAGAGAGCCAGCTCCTCGGGTCGGGTCGAGAGAGCAATGCCGACGTCGCCCTGCGCGCCCCTGCTGCTCGTACTGCCAGTTGTCGCTCTCCTCGCCGCCGTCCCCGTCGTCCGAGGCGAGCCCCACCCGAACGCGTCGTCCTCCTCGTGGCTGCTGCCCGCTCCGTTCGCAAGCAAGCGCCGCTTCACGCAAGACAAGCTCATCGACGCCGGCGATCTCAACCTCGCCCCAACCGTGGGCGGGCCGATCGCCGCCTGGCTCGACTGGAACGGCGACCAGCATGTCGACCTCGTTCGCCTCTCTGCCGATCAGAGATCCCTCGCCGTGCACCTCTGGGACAGCGCTCAGTTCCAGTTCGGCAGCAGCGAGGCGGCAGCTCGCCTCGAGACGGACTTGAGGGTGATCAAGAGCGTCGTCCCGGGCGATTACAACTTTGACGGAAAGATCGACTTGCTCCTCCTCGGCAGTCTCCATACGGGAGGATGGTGGGGCGGTGATGATGACCAGGAGGACCGGACAGAGATGCGGGTCCATCTCCAACAGCCGGACGGGTCCATCGGACCTGCGATCCGAATCACCGATGCGGCGTCGCTCGCGCACCCGATCCCGTTCGACGGCACGGGCGATATGCGCACCGACTTGATCGGGTTCGCTCATGCCTCGGGGAAAGAAGAACCGGACGTGCTTCAGATGTGGCGAAACGTGTTTGATCCCGCCAACAACGACGGCAATGGCAACGACAACGAGAACAGCAGCAGCAGCCTCTTTTCGCTGTGAGTTTTCTCTCTCTCCCATCACCCGCGGACAAAGACCACCAAAAGCTGGCCCACAAAAAAAGAAGGAGCGAGAGACTGAAATCCCCCGTATTTTGTTTAACCCCCGCCCACCAGGGTCGACGCCCCTTTGGACTATTCCTCCCACCCCTCTGGCCAATTCACCTGCCACTTCCCCTCTCCGCACTTCAACGCCTTTATAGACCTCGACGGCGACTGCCTCGCCGACCTCTTTTTCGTCTGCCTCGGCGGCGGCAAGCGCGGTCATGATCCCGAACGACTCGAGTACCAGGTTTGGACGAATACCAAAGGGGGTGGTGAGGGAAAGGGCAAGTTTGTGTTCAAGAGGGAGGGGAAGTTGCCGAGAGGGACCAAGAGCGTCACGTTTGGTGACATGGGTGCGTTTTCTCACCAAAGTCCTCTTCACTTTTTTTGCTCTCCGGGGGGGGGGAGGCACCTCTCATTGAGCAGGGACCCCCTCCGCGGTGGAGTCGCGTTGCAGAGTCAAAAGTCGCCTCGACACGCGCACACCCAAACAAACTGACACGCCGCGCGCCCGCCCCGCCCACCGCACCTTTCGCAGACCGCGACGGTACGATCGACCTCGTCGTGACTTCGTGTCCGAAATCGACGAAACACCACCAACCACGCGCCGATTGTCAGATCTCGATCCTGTACAATCGCCAGATCCCACTCTGCGATTCCTCCTCGTCGTCCTCAGCAGGAGAAGGAGCGTGTCGCGATCCGGAAGCGCTCTGTACGGCGGATCCGGATTTCGGGTTCACCACCCCCGACGACGGCGAGACGACCATCATCCGCGTCGAGGATCTCGCCCCTTCAGGCGGACATGACGGGAAACCGCGACGACGCCGACGCCTGGTCACGCAATCCGCGGCCGGCTTCAAAGGCTCGTTCCCCCTCTTGGCTTCGGTCGGCGATTTCAACATTGATGGCTACCCCGATTTGTTGATCGTCACGGCGGACGAGCACAATCCCAAGGACAAGCGGGCGCAGATCTTGGAGAGCGTGCCTTGTTCAGGGGGTGGTGTGAGAGGAGGGCTTGATGGTGCAGGAGGAGCGATCGTGGGCTGTGGTGGTGGTGGTGGTGGTAGTGGTGGGGGCGACGGACGGAGAAGGGGCAGGAGGGGGTTCAGACTCGTCACGAACGGGGCAGAGGCGCTCGAGCAGATTGACGACGTCGAGAGCGCGCATTGGGTCGATATCGACGACGATGTGAGTCCTCGAGGTCTCTTTCCCTCTCTCTCTCCTGCTACTGGTGTGTCGTCACCTCTTGGTCTATACTGACGAGCAGGAGAGGGGTCTGTTTGTGTTGCGTCTGTGACCCGCGCCGCAGGGCACGCTCGACATCCTCGTCCAGCAATCCGGCGGCGCCGGCAGCAGCGGCGCGGCGAGATACCCCGTCTTTATCAAGAACAATTACTTCCACGATGCTTTCTTCCTCAAAGCGCAAGGTGAGCGCGCTTTAAAAGAAAGGGGCGGGGGGCTTTGAAAGAAAGGGGCGGGGGGCTCCCCTGCTCTCAGCTATCGCACCAAGGTCAACCTTGAAGGGCTAAGCTGACTCTGGGACGGACCGTCCGTTGCGGGTAGTTCTGAACGGCGCTTGCCAGGGTTGGTGCGAACCTCGACCGGGCACGGACGAGCAGCGCTACAGGGTACGTTGCAGATCGCCTCCCTCCTGGTCGTGCGTCGCGGGCACTGACCTTTGTCGCCGTCGCCGTCGCTTCCCCGACAGCCATTCGGGAGCAGTTACTCGGGCGCGTCGTTCAAGTTTACGGTGCTCGACCCGACCGGCGCGAGACGCAGTACGCAGTGTGAGTTTCGTCGTTCGTGGCTGCTCTCCGAGTCCACCCTCACGCCCCGGTCCTTCCCCGGCGCCCCCAGTCGCACAGTTGCCGCAGTCGTCATACATGTCCCTCTCGACTCCGTACGCTTACTGCGGCCTCGGACGCACCAACAACTACGTCGAGAACCTCTTTGTCGGTTCGACGCGCGACCAACCCCAACACTTTATCAACGTCGAAGGGATCATCCCCAACTCGCAAATCTTGATCAACCCGTACCAATCCGAGGGTGTCGACGAACCGAGCGGGTGGACCAAGACGCTGTATCTTCGACCGGGGGATTGGATCCCGTGGGTGACGGTCGTCTTGCTCGCGGCCATCCTCGGCCTCGGGATCGTCGTCATCGTCCTGCACCTCCGCGAGAAGGTGCGTTTCGTTTCTTTCTTTCTCGCTTCTTCCGCTCGGAACGATCACTGAATTGGTTCTCTCTTTTCTCTCGCGCACGTCACCTCGTGCAGCGGGAAGACGAGGCAGAACGCCGAGCTCGACTCCTCTCGCTCAACTTCCAGGCGCTCTGATTCCGCCTCTCTCTGCATAACCCCCTGTACATACTTTTCTCTTAGAAGGCAATGTTGTCATAACACCGCGATTGCGATTCGAGTCTCCGAGAAGGCCGACGCTTGCTCTAGGAAGGGTCGACGCCGCGCGCACACATTGCTAGGCTGTGATCAGATCACACCAATGTCAGTCTTGGAGGAACCGCCGCTTTTCCTCAGGCAGGCCGGAGCAGGGAGTGCAGCAAGGGGATCAGTCTGGTTTTTATTTTCGGCAGTCGAGTCGACTCCCTCGTGACGATGGGAGTCGACTCGGTTTCCGCTTCTTTACTTATTCCGTTCATGGAGAACATCATTTCCACCTTGTGCTCGAGAGGCGGAACGAAGGAAGTCTGGGTGTGTAAGGGGAGGAACCGTTGCCGCTCACCTTTTGAATTCTGTGTGTTTGTGTGTCAGCACTCAAATTCCGGATTGCGTCCCTCTGCTGGGGGTACCGTCCGACTACATGCCGACCCGTGCCTCAGAGACCTTAAAACCTGCATGTATCTTGATTTCCTCACAAGGGAACGACATAGGGCCGCCCATCCTCTTCGGCGGGACTATCATGACCTCATCCTTGGCATGGCGATGTCCTTTGCAGTTAAATTGTATTTAGGATGTGTAGAGATGAACTCTTCTACAAAGTTAGTCCCTGTATGAATATGGTGGAAAGTAAAGCTATCAGCTGAGTGTTCTTGTACTAAGCTATACAGCCGGTGTTGAGTTCCTGTTATTGAACTAGAGAAAGCTAAATCTCGATGTGATCGTAGTCGTGAAGCAAGATCAATAGAAGATCCAATATACCTGTTGTCACTGTCACTTTGTAGAATCATATAGATACCAGAAGTACGAGTTAGGCTAGGTAGTTGACCTAAATGTCCTAACGATGTACCTTTCGGTAGTACTAGGTCTCCTGTCTCAGTGATGTGACAAAGTGAGTCGTAGTGTTGTCCTCGTACCTTTGTAATGAACTCACGAACTTCACTTGAGA